>JAUBOC010112777.1:0-11844 GCA_032275365.1 Anablepsoides cearensis | reverse complement strand
CCACTGGACAAGTTAAGGCAACCTATGGTGGCCTACATTCAGTCTTAAGTTGGACAGAAGTCTGTCTCTTCAGAGGCTCATCAGAGGCCTGGGGTCAAAGACAGTTTTCTTGTTTATTCCACTCGAGGTGAATCCTACATATATATATATATATCCGTCGGGCATTAAGTCTCTTAGCTTGTTGGAGGTACGTGAGGTTCTTATGATCTGTGAAAATGACAAAAGGAGTCTCAGTACCTTTCAGCCAGTGCCTCCATTCCTCCAAGGCCATTTTGATGGCCAGGAGCTCTCTGTTGCCCACATCGTAGTTGGCCTCTGCAGGAGAAAGATGACAGGAGAAAAAAGCACAAGGATGTACCTTATTGTCTTTGGGTGACCTCTGGGACAAAGCTGCTCCAACACCTGAGTCAGATGTGTCCACTTCAACTAGGAACTGAAGGTTGCAGTCAGGATGAGTGAGGATGGGTGCAGAATGTAAATAGTATTTTAAGCTCACCAAAGGCACTCTCGGTGTAGGAATCCCAAAACATTTCTTGAGGGAGGAGGTGAGGCATGTCAGGGGGGCTGCCACTTTGCTGTAATCACCAATGAAACGCCTGTAAAAATTAGCAAAGCCCAAAAAATGTTGCAGTACCTTTCTGTTTGTTGGTGTGGGCCAGCTTGCCACGGCCCTCACTTTCTCGGGGTCTGTCCTCACCTGCCCTTTCTCGAAAATCAAAAAGTTATTGATTGAACTCCAAACTCACATTTCTGCCTTGATGAATAACTGATTCTCCAGGAGGTGTTGTAGGACTGTCCATACATGGTGTTTGTGTTGTTGGGGGTCCTGAGAAAAAACTAATCAAGATGTCATTCAAATAAACAAATACAAACAGGTTTAGGAAGTCTCTGAGGATATCATTGACAAGAGCCTGGAACACAGCAGGGGCCGAAGGACATGACCAAATACTTGAAATGGCCCAAAGGAGTGCGAAAAGTTGTTTTCCACTTGTCCCCCTTTTTTATACATATTAGGTGGTACGCATTACGCAGATCGAGTTTGGTAAAAATGGCGGCACCCTGGAGTTGTTGGTATACCGAGTCAATCAGAGGCAGTGGGTATTTGTTCTTTATAGTGATTTGATTTAAAACATGATAGTCAATACATGGTCTAAGAGACTTGTCTTTTGTAGCCACAAAAAAACCCCAGCACCGACAGGAGAAGTGGAGGGACGGATGATTCCAGAGGCTAGTGCAGACTTAATGTATTCACACATGCTCTCCCTCTCAGGACCAGACAAGTTATAAAGCCTACTGGAGGGTAATGGGACTCCTGGGAGCAGATCAGTAGCGCAGTCATATAGTCTGTGCGGGGGTAATGAGAGTGTTTTGGTTTTACTAAAAAATGTAGCCAAATCTTGATAACAATGTGGAACGTTAGAAAGATCTATCTCCTCCAGATCTGAACTGAGAGGGTCAACACTGGAGACTGCAGATCTTTGAGCAGAAATCACTCCATCCCTCAGTATGCCTCTTTTTCCACTTAATGTGAGGGTTATGCTTATTTTGCCAGGGGAAACTGAAAATGATTTGGTTTTTTTTAGATTTAAAAAAGAAGAACTCACGCAGCTCGTGGTGGTTGCCTGAAATGACAATATAGTTGATTGACCTTTTTGGAGACGGAAGACATTTGTTGGCCTGTGAGAGCTGTCATAGATAATTCTTGTGGTAATTCCTCAGATGGAGTGGCCAGTTGCTTTACCAGGCTGTCGCTAATAAGACATTCTTCAGCGCCGGAGTCTATTAAAACAATGACAGGTGAGTTAGCAGTATTAACACAAATCATGACAGGTATTGTGAGGCAATTTTCAGGAGAAGTAGTCGCTGCGCCCACCAGTATCTCCTGTTTTACTGGTGGGTGCGGCCTTTTAACAGAATTGGGCAGTTGGCAATCAGATGTCCTTTCTTACCGCAATAAAGGTACTCTACTGCTTTAAAACGGTGTTGTCTTTCGGGGACAGCCGAGCGTGACCAATCTGCATCAGCTCAGGCTTAGGAAGTAGAGTTGATGATCTTGTGTGGAATGAACTTTGAACCGGAACTAGAAGTAGATGATCGATGAAGGTTACGGGAGGCTGGGGATTGTAGTTCTTTTCAATTCTTCTCTCTCCAAGACGATTATCGATGCAGTAGGCAAGATGAATCAATTCGTCTAATGAAGATGTTTCGTCACGTGTGGCAAGTTGGTCCTTTATCTGTTCGGAAAGTGAGTTAGAGAAGATAGCTTTTCAAAATGATTCGTCCCATCCCGTTTCCTGAGTGGTGATGCGGAAACAAATGAAGAAGTCGGCCACTGTAGAACTGCCTTGTCGTAATGTGAGGATTCTTTTGGCGGCTGCCTCCTGATGGAGTGGATAGTCAAATACAATCTGCAAATCCTTCATAAAAGACATCGTAAGGTACATTATTTACATTTTTGTTGCGAAAATAAGCATGGGACCAACTGAGTGCTTCACCTTGAAGTGCAGAGATTACATAGGTGATTCGGGCAGAGTCGGATGCAAATAGTACGGGTGCACGATTAAAGGCAAGGGAACATTGTAAAGAAAACTCACCAAAATCTGGGTTTCCACTGAAGAATTGGCTGGGTCGAATTTCTGGTTTCTGGGTACTTATTTTTGGCTGGAATATTCTGTTAAGGTTTGTTTGTAAATTGTACCCAATAAATGAAACCAGTAACTGACAGAGAAAATGAGAGACAGATATGGATATAAAGGTAAGTGAAGTTTATTTATAGTGCAGGTCTCAGGTGCAAGCTGGAAGGGAAAACAATCACTTAGTTGGTTGTTGTTGCTGGAGGTGACATGGTTGGTTAATGTTAATCTTTTCTTACAGGTTTTAGATGAGGAGGCGGGCTTGGAGAGGAGGTCCAAAGGAAGGAGGTATCGATGAGCATTAGGAATGTCCTTAATGTAGTTTTTTCTTGTTTTGCAGGTTCACAATGTTTGTCGAGAAAGGCAGGGCGGAGGACAACATCAGAGGACACACAGGAATCTAGGAAGGTGAATTCAATGGCTCTTAATTCCTGAACACAGGTAAGCAAAAACAATACTTTGGTTACAAAAACCGCAGTTAGGAATAATAATGCTGGCTGTCATACACAGTACCAAATGAGACTGAATATTCAAGCACTGGATGGAAATCAGAAGGCGTCTTAAATACACTAGGTGCTCATCAAGGAGGATCCAGCCCAGGTGAATCCATCCTAAGGCTCCACCTATGCCTCTCAGGAACACTGCAAAAAATTAGTGGAAAAGAAAACAGCACCAAAAAACCTCCACACACGGATAAAACCCAAAATATAGCTGAAATCATACTTAGGGAGAAAATATGTGTTCTTTCCTCCTGTCACTTGATAAACATTGCTTTATGATTATCAACATGTGTCATACTCTTTGTTAAGAGAAAAATTAAATCAAATAAAAAGATTATTCTGTTTTTATCTGATTAAGAAAAAGAGAATGTCCACTAGACAAGTTAAGGCAATCTGTCGTGGCCTAAATTTAGTCTTAAATAGGACAGAATTCTGTCTTTTTAGAGGGCCCATCAGAGGCCTGGGGTCAATGACTGTTTCCTTGATTATTCCACTTGAGGTGTCTCCTACAGTGTTCACAGGCTCCATCTCAGACATAGGAATATGAATAAATCATAAATCACATATGTTACAGTTACTTCAGCCTAGAGATGAAGTAATGGCCAACAAAGGTTCCCAGATCAAGAAGATTTTGTCAGAGGTGGGGACAACACTAATCAACCCTCCATTAAAGAAAACCACTCAGCTCAGCATGGAGGACACCCAGAAAACCCAGGCAATTGCTCCTCAGGATTTTAATAGGGGACCAGACGAAGGGTAAAGGAGTACCGTATCTGGAATGATCTTGTTCCTCTTTCTATTTTGGGTTCAGTCAATCAGCTGTGGGTCATCTGCTGCCTGATGTCAAACTATCAGGGGCCTATTGATCTAAAAGAAGATAAACCAGCCTAAAGCCTCCCTACCCCATCAGTTCACCATTTTTGGATTCATTACTGCAAATAGCTGTGTTGGAAATGAAATATTATTGTGTAACCATTTTTCAATAGTAATTAATTAATGTTGTGAATCATTCTGTTAATACATTTGCAAATGGCTTGTCCCTAACTGAATGCATATATACATCTTTTACATTTAAATTACATATTTTGTACGTTTTACAATGCTAGCAATGGAATACGAGTGGGAAAAGAAATGTTCAAATTAAAGGATCTGTTGTAGAACAAAGTAGAAACAAGCCTTGTGGCCATGTCTTGCAAATATACATTTAATAATTTCAATAAACATTGTACATGGTGAATAAAGAACAATTTTGGCAAAAAAAAAATATATATATACACACAGAAACACCTTTAGATATAACTATCAAAGTTTACCATTTTGATCCATTGCGCTTTTAAAGAAAAAATATTTACAAAAGGAATATCAATTTTATACTTTTGATTTTAATTTTCACATTAACTTTCAAGTATTTCCTCAGGTTATCAATGTAAGAAGACGTCCATGTAGGTGTTAGTATCTAACTTCTGTCTCATTGAGTGGATTATCTCATCTGAAGATTCTCTCAACTGTGAAGTTAGTGTGGGTATTTGTAATAAAATCACACAACTGAAGTCTGCTTACAGCCAACTGGCCTTGGACCTGATAATAGTATTTGTGGCTCTTCTTAGGCCAGGGCTGGCCTTTAAGTGTGATCAGGTGTTTAACTTATGCAATATTTTCAACAACTCTTTACCTCGGCTAACCCAAAGGGCAGTGTTTCCTTTGGGTTGTAGACTTTAGCATCAGGTCTGGCCCCTGTACAGTGTGCACTTCATTCCAGTTCTGACTCCATTTTCTGTCCTTGCCACTGGTTTGCACACCACCATATCATTTGTAGTCTCTGGTGTTATCCTCTGTAAATAAATGAATCACAGATTATTAATTTACAAACAAGTCAAAACAAGCTCCAACATCACCAAGTATTTAAAAAAATGATATCTGACCTGTGTCCTTGGCCGGTGCCAGATCTGCAGTGAACCAGTGCATGACAGAGGTAGAGGCACTTTATTTAAACCCATAGTACTGTAGTGAGCAGTCTGAAACAAGTGCCACAGGGATTTCCCAGCTGAGCAACAACAGGACATGTGCTTCAGTTCTACAGGAACCACAGCAGAATCCATGTAACCTGTTAAAGACATAATAATTGTTACTGCTAAAATTATTTTGTCAGCTTTTTATACAACCTAGTCTGCAACTGCAGCAAAACAAACCAAAAAAAAAATACTTAACCCTCAATTCCCATTTGATAAATTTTCATCTAAGAAAGCTGAAGCTTCATCGTTTTTCTAAATTGACCTGTGACATCATCCTGTCACTGTCACCTCTCCCTCAACTGCAATCGAAACTGTTCATTAACGTTACTAACTTTTATCAAACAAATATAAACAATAATTAAATATTGATCATATCAAAAAAATTACTCTGCACTAGGGTTGCCACCTTTCAGTAAAGGAATATTCATGTCACATATTTATGTTAAGTAAAATATGTTGTAGTGAAACTAAACCCTTAAAGTATTTATATATTTTTCTATACAGTATATATATTTTTAGGCCACTTAAGTAAACATAATAATGAAATGTTTGTTATCATTATCATTCATTCAAAATAAGGACGATACAAGTGTGTGCTGTTTGTCTCTAAGCATCTGCAAAAGCAGGACACTGACAGAATCGGGACACAACATTTAACAGCCAAATGAAGGACAATTCCGAGAGGTGGCAACCCTTGTCTGTATTATATGTACCTAATCAATAAAAAACTTAATCAACTTATTTTTATGACTAATCTCATATATACAGAGCTGACAGGCAGAGGACGTGTATTTAGCAAGCTGTTGCTAATTTGCTGCTAGCTAGCCTACTTTCCAAACCGATGCTATTATCTTTATAAACAGTTACAGAATGGTAAATTGAACCTGATCCATAAACCAACATGTAAATGCTGTTAATTATTATTAATCTTACCTTTTGCTATTTTGTAAAAATGATGAGCATCCGTGCATTTTCAAAAAGAGAGCTCCGAGGCGAAATGACACCGGAAGTAAACATACCTCGTTTCGGGTCAAAGAGGAAGTTGTCTTATGGGTCACTGATCTGTCACTCAAAAAATCTCTGTCCAATGGGAAAATACATCTCAGAAGATCCACCCCCACGAGAAGTTTGTGCCAGAAGCGCAAATAAAAAATGAGGGAGCGCAAAGGAGAATGTCAGGCAGTGTAACTGCAAAGCTGGTAGCGAGAGCAAAACTCTGATCACTGAGCATGAAACAGTAGAAACTGATAAAATATATTTTTACAGTATTGCTTTTGAAACAATTTTTTAAACGTTATTTTTTATCAAAGTCTTAGTTTTTTGTTTGAACATCTAAGAGTTTTTCTCAATCTTTTAAGCACAAACCTAATTCCATAGTTAGACTACAGGGAGCAGCACCATCCAATATACCTCAATTACGGCCCTGTTGTTTACAGAATGCTGTAATCTGTCTCGGATGGGCCCAGAAACTTGAATGGGTGGGTCTGGCTCGCCCACTGGCGCCAGGCCTGGGTCAGGTCTCTCGAAGGCCGAATTTGTCGACTTATGTCAAAGCATCGCACCAGAGGCTGTCCAAATATAAAGACTTCTCCGATGCGGCCGACAAATCCATCCTTCCTTTGCCCCAAATTGTAGGACTGGTCCGATGGTTCCTTCTCAGTCCACCATATACCATAATGCATTGCAGGCCGACCGGAGATATTTTTCTGCTAGTAATGGCGGTCAAAGCGAGACAAAAGAATATGTTTTATATAAAAATCTGGTGGTATAACAAGCTTTTATTGTGAAATAAACATGCACCTACAGCAGGTCCATTAGTTCTTTAAATATTGCCTTTAAGGTAATTTTATTGTTTTGTGATTGTTTGAGGCTAGATCGTCTAAATTCACGGACAGTTTTTTTCAGGTCTTTGCGGTTTACCAAGGACCTGGCCTACCTGGTCTAGGTGAGCCGGGTTCTTTGGAGGACCCAGCCTCTGAATTTGAAAACAGCCTTAGTCAATCACAACATGTATTCTAATTTCTAATGAAACAAGCAAGATCTTAATAGAAATCTATGACATTATCTATTCAAGTCAGTTCTGTATGTCTGTTAGCAAAATATCTTATGAACCAGTGAACAAATTTGAAGGAAATTCTCTAAAAGTAAGTTAGATGCACTAATGTATCTATTGTTTAGTCATCCCAGTACAAGATGACCGCCAAAACTAATTGATCTTATCAAACACACAAATAGCTAAAACTAGGTCAATTTTACAGATAATAAACTAAATTTGGGTATAGTAGTGGCTGACATTTACCCCAATCATATAATCTGAGCACTAAGAGATCATTTTAATATCACAGTTTTTTTTTTTTTTTAAACTTTGGCATACAACGTTGAAAACTCTTTCCTGGCCAACATCAGAGAAGACTGACTTAAAAAAGTGGATAAATATTTTAATCGTTTTCTAAACTGAGTTGGTCTAAAGACAGTATAAGCACCCCCACCCCACCTCTCTGAGAAAATGTAATAAGGACTTTAACTTTTGCTTTAGCTTCACTTTCAGATAAAACCCATTAACACTACTGAAGGGGTAAAGGCCAAAAGGGGAACCATCAGGTTATGAGGTGGCATGTTGTCAGGTGCCAGTCAGGGCATCATCAAGAGAAGACCACCCCTGTGAGACAAGATATCATCATGGCCTGGTTGGCTGACAGCTTCAAAGCCCTTATTGAAAAATCAATGTCCATTTGCGCGTCCAGCTCACCTGGCCGTCTGCCAGCTCGGCTGAAGTCACCTAATGAAGCCTGATCCCGTTACCTGATTCCTGATTCACCGAGTCAAAGTGACTTTGCAGTTGAAGTCATCCACACATTAAAGACCTTGGGAGTGAGTTCAACACAAACCTTGTGGCATGTTGTTTCAGTTTGAATGTTCTTTTTCTTTTTGGTGTACAGCAGCAGTCTGACCTGCATCTTTGCAGACAGCAAGCAGTAAAAATTAAAATATGTAGTTTTTTAAAAGCAATTGTGTTTACCTATTTGGCTCCCAGTGGCTTTGGCCTTTATTGCCATGCTGTCTAAAACTTCCCAGGATGATATATCAACAAAAGGCCTGACTCCCTGTCTCCCCAATTACCTGATCCGGGCTGGCCGTGAACCCAAGGCAGAGAAGAGAAAACTCTGACTCTGACGAGCCGAGCTAAATAACATCATGTGACTCTGGACTCTGGGGGTCTATGGTCGGTTCTAGTACGGCAATTAAACTGATTCTGATTCAGCTTTGCCAATAAATTTTCAATAGTACTGAAATCAGGGTTTTGTGATGGCCTCTCCAAAACATTGACTTTGTTATCCTTGAGCTACTTAACGCATTTTTCCATGGTGAGTGAATGCAGACTTCTTGAGATGCTGTCAAAAATCTGGAGATGTCCTTCCAATTTTTTTTTCTTGCCCCCACTCATTAATGTGCACTTTTTTCCTTTTCCTAACTCAACAAGTTTCCTCCTTTCTAGTTGATTGTCCTCTTATAATCCATGGCTGCAGTGATCCCATCATCAGATTTAGCCTTCATGAACTGATGCTGGTTAAAAACCACCTGTTTCTGACAAAACAAGTAATGTATCAAGGAGAAAACTGCTAGTCTTTAATTTACTACATTGATATTTTGGAATTTTCAAACATTCTAAGAAAAACAATAAATGCAACATTATTGTGTTGAATTTAAACTCAAGATTATCATTTTATCTTTACATTTCTCTGACTACTTTTGAATATGAAATCTGATTCAGCAATTAGTCCCTGCCAGGGGTTTTCTTATGTCATCCAGGATCAGCTAAATCAGCTCGTAGACTGAAAAAATGAAGGCCACTTTAAAACTAAAGTCCAAATGTAACAGCTACATCACTGGGCTGCTAGCATCAGGACCCGGAAACGGATGCTGTTGAGCAGCGGAGCTTCTGTATCACCAGGTCGTGGGGCTGCTGGTGTCGGACCTGAGAGTTGCTGCCACCAGGCCCAGGAGTAACATGAGACATGCCAGTTAGACGCGGACAGGGAAGAGAGGCCATTGACGATAACTCAGACAGTACTGAGGAAATTAATAGATCACTGAACTTTATGAGTGGTGAGCTGGAAGTCTTCTTAAGACACTCTGGGTTGAAGTATCAGTTGATCTGTGTTCAACTACTCCACCTAGGCTGCATTTTCTAGCGTGGATCTACAGAGAAACTTGCTGTTTTAGCAACATTTAATTTAAAAACTGGACTTTTGAGGTTAAACAAATGTTTATTATTAATTGCAAGTTAAAAATGGAATGGAAATTTCTCTTTTTTATATCGAAAAAATATTGAACCGTGAGACTAAAGTATAGAACCAAACCGTGAATTTTCTGTATCGTTGCACCCCTAATATATATATTAGGGGTGAGCGAGTACTCCACTATCTGTATCTGTATCTGTATCTGTTCAACTATCTAAATTATCTGTATCTGTATCTGTACTATGAGTGGGCATGGCCTAAACTAGAGGTGGGCGTGGTTTAGCCAGAAGTGGGTGGGGTTTCAATCTGTACATGGTTTTAAGTCTGAAAATGATATGGATTAATCAAAAGTTGCTATATGTATTGTTTGTTTGAATGTTATTTACAGTACAGCCTTAAACATGATTAAAATCAATGTTTTAATCACAAAAATAAATAAATAACTCATGTTCTTAGTTTAAAAAAAGCTTGTTCTGTAAATAGTTTATGTGCATGAATGAGTACAACTCATGCAGTAGGAAATTATGAACTACTGAAGTATTACTGAACAAGAGCTGTCACACTCAGTACAACTTCCTTATTTTATTTATTTTTTATTTGTAATCAAACTGATTTTTTTTGTCTTTCAATTATTTATTTATTTTTACTATCTAATGTTCTTGGTTTTTTCCTCACACACAAAGTTAAACGTTAAGGTGTGTGTGTGTGAGAGAGAGGGAGAGAGGAGTTGTTCTGTTCAGCTAAGTTGTTTGTAAGACTGTTTATTAATGATTTGTGTAACTTGATTCATGCAAACATCCAGTGATGGCAAAGGGAAAAATGTCTGCCTATTTCACTGTATTCTTCTCAAAAGCACGGCGTTTCAACTGATTTTATATCACCACCAGTCAAACTGAGAGAAAGCTGTCGGTAAAAAAGATATATACTATAAAAATAAAAAAAACCCGCCCGGACCAGACTTTAGGAAGTGACTGACGCGAGGCGACACAAGCCGTTTTTAGCTTTATCTTGTCGAATGAACCGCATTTTTTACAAAACAAGTTCACCAAGTAACTTCCTTGGGCGACCAGTGAGGTAGTCCAGAACCCACTGGGACATGTGGTGGTCCACTCCAGACAGCTCCAGCTTGTTCCTCAGTAGTCCTGGCTGGACGGTGTTGAAAGCACTGGAGAAATCAAAGAACATGATTCTCACAGTGCTTCCAGGCTGCTCCAGGTGAGTCAGAGCTCTATGTTGGAGGTATATGATGGCATCATTCACCCCAACGCCAGGCTGGTAGCCAAACTGCAGCGGATCCAATGAAGACTTCACCAGAGGGCGTAGATGGTTGAGGACCAGCCTCTCCAGGGTCTTCATTAGATGCGATGTCAGAGCTACCGGCCTGTAGCTGCTGAGGTCCTTTGGGTGTTTGTTCTTAGGTAGCAGTACCACACAGGAGGTCTTCCACAGTTGTGGTACTTTCCCCAGCTTCAGACCCAGGTTGAACATGGTTCCGAAGATGCCACACAGTTCATCTGCGCAGCACCTCAGGAGCCTAGAGCTGATCCCATCAGGACCTGCAGCTTTACGCACCTTGATCTTCCGCAGCTCGTTTCTCACCTGGAGAGTTGAGAGGGACAAGATGGAGGTGGGGGGGGACTGATGGCTGGAGTGATTAAAATGGAGGGGGGTGGCTGGTGGCTGAGAGCTGTGAGGTGTTAAGTTCAGAGTGAGTGGGGTGGGGGGTGGGAGGTGCTGTGTGAATCAGTCCTCAGAGTCAGTGTGGAGTTGGGTGGAGGATGTGGGTGATGGTGGAGAGCTGCTAGGTGTGAAGTTCTGATCCGAGAGTTCTGTTGGTGGTGGAGGGGCTGACAGGAGGGGGGGCTGGAGAGGGGGCTGATCAAACCTGTTAAAGATCTGGTTTAGATTGTTCACCCACCCTAAGTCTCCTGCAGCCTGCAAGCTAGTTCTATGGCCTGAAATGTTTTTAAGGTTTCTCCAGACCCCACTGGTGTACAGCTTTTAGCTCCTCCTTGTCTCCTGATTTAAAGGCACTCTTTTTCTCCTTTAGCAGAGCCTTTATTTCAGGGTTGATCCAGGGTTTGTTGTTTGAAAAGCGCCGTACCGTCTTGATGGGCACAGTGTTGTCCATGCAGAAGTTCATGTAATCCGTGATGCAGTCTGTGATGTTGTCGATGTTTTCTCCATGAGGACCACAGAGCTCTTCCCACACAGTGGAGCTGAAACAGTCTCTCAGAGCTTCCTCTGTCTCCTCTGTCCATTTCCTCTCTGTCCGTTTCACTGGTTCCCTGCGTACCAGAGGTTTGTGAACAGGCTGGAGATAGATGAGGTTATGATCCGATGACCCCAAAGGGGGCAGAGGTGATGAATTATATGAATCTTTGGTGTTAGCATACAGTAAGTCCAGAGTGCTGGTGTTTCTGGTGTGGCAGGTGACATATTGGGTGAAGTTAGGGAG
>JAUBOC010112384.1:0-11887 GCA_032275365.1 Anablepsoides cearensis | reverse complement strand
GACACAGGACAGAAGCAGCCGGATGAATTCTGAGGTATTCAGAGCCAGACTGTGTGCTCAGATCCAGACAAATGCAGCCAAACTGATTGGTGGTCATTTCATACTACAGATGGACAATGACCCAAAACATAACATCCCCATGCATAATATCATGAAGTAAATCTGAACATGTTTGTGTTTTTACTTTATTTAGTTGAAGAAAGCAAACAAGAAAAACATTTGTTACAAACTTCAACTTTAACAATAAAAGTTTAATCAAAACAATACCTAATAGTATCAAGTAACAGTAAAAAAGATAATGAAGCAATCATTTAGCACATTTACCAAAGTGTTTAGGATTTAAAAACACCAAGAGTTGCAGCCTGTCTCAAATGAAGGCAGAGCTGAAAAGACCTGATCCCGACCTGGACCCTGACACGGTCCAGTCCTGACCCAAGCAACAGGAGTTGCTGTTTGATTTGAGGTGGTCTGCGGTGAAGCACCTCAGCCCCCTGCAGTGTTGGGAGGCAGAGGGGTTGCAGAAAGTCACTCCGTAGCAGAACTCTAAAGATTTTCAGCTTCCAGATGTCTCCACCTCCGTTGCTGCTTCTAGTCTTCTTTCAGACCTGGTGCATGCAGCCGACCTGTTGCTTCATTTTCAGGTGAAGTGAGTTAAAACTGGCTAGTTTGAAGTTCAATCTGAAGGCACAACTGAAACCAAAATAAAAAAAAGTGAAAATAAAGCCAACAATAAAAATGATTATAGCAGTTATAACACCACAATATAAGAACTACAAAAACAGCATTATTGAAGTTTCTGACTTGTTGATGGCAGCTGACTCTGGAAACTACACTGTTGGTTTTATTGGACTTAACTTCAGTCATCCATACTGTGGCTCACACTGTTCTTATCAACAGACTGAGATTAGTTTGGTATTTCTGGCTCTGTGTGAAACTGGTTCATCTCTTATTTATCTAAACGGCCTTTTACTGATTTTATGAATCAGGTTTACTCTGAAGTTGCACTGCTGTCTTGTGGGGTACCCCAAGGCTCAGTCTTGGGCCCAGTCCTCGTTTTTTGTAATATACCCTTTAGGAGATATTTGAAAATGTTACAGTAATGTGTCATACCATTTGTATGCTGATGATATACAGCTGTTCTGTTCCTTTCAAGCCCCTGAGTTCTACAAACTATCTGAACTCGTCTGTCAAAAATCAACAACTACCTGCAGTTAAATGCAAACAAGACAGAGGCTCTTATTATTGCCTCCGATGATAAAATCCCTGTAATCAGGCAGCACCTTGTCTTTTTACTCCTTCAGTAAAAAATCTGGGTGTTGTCTTTGACACTTTGTCTTTTGACACTGATTGTAAAACCTTTTTTTATAATTTGAGAAAACTGAGGTCTTGTGTGTCACAGAAGGAGCTAAAGATGGTTGTTCACGCTTTTATTTTGTCTTGTTTAGATTATTGTAACAGTTCTTTTTGGTGTCTAAACAAATCCTCCTTGGCTCGGCTTCAGTCTGTGCAGAATGCTGCAAAAACATATTGGATCTAAAGCCTCTCTGTCCATCCAGGACTTTGAGGTCTTCAAATCAAGTGCTGCTGGTGGTTCCTCCAACCCATTACAAAACACATGGAGACCGAGCATTCCAGGTGGAATCTTTCCCTTCGCTGCTCAGAATCTACTGACTTAAACATCTTAAGACATTTTTATTCAGACAGGCTTTTAGTTAAGCTTTGTTTGTCTGTTTTTCAAATTTGTGACTTGTTTTAATGTTTTCAGTTATTTTGTTCTGTTAAGCACTTTGTGATGTCCGTGTCTGTGAAAGGTGCTATAAAGATAGTTTACTTACTTATTAACATGCCAAAACCCTAACCCTAACTTCAGCAAGTGATGACAATAAAAAATAAAGAAAAAACAGACACTGGAAAATAAGGTGTGGATATGAGGCTACAATGAAACACTTTGATGTTGGACTCAGAAGTAAAACTAATTGTGACATAACTGCCATAATTGTCTTCTTCTCAACGACAATTAGAGAAGAGGATCAGCTCACCTGCTCTGGATTTAAAAAAAAAGATAATTTTACCAGTTAAAATAGTCAGGTCCAACAATCCAGGACTGCAGTTCAAATTTATATAAATAATTTGGAAAAAACAGAAAAAGGTAAATTTGCTTTATGTTGTAGTTGTACAAGTATTCCAGACAGGATGAAGCCAACACAATGTGTATTTTTATTTTATAAAGTTTTATCTCAACTCATTTAACACTGACCTGGTTATGTAATAAAAATACTGAGGAACCAATCATCCATCTTGAGGGAGGCTACTGTGCCATGTCAAGATGTGGGTGTAACTATTTGAAGTATGTTCATTGTTTGTTTGGCTCTTTGTCCGTGTACCAGGTGTCAAATATAATTACCTAATCCAGATTACAGAGATAATTTGAACTTCAAGATTACTTCACGACAACCTGCTTTCTGTTGTGGGGGGGGGGCGTGGCCAGGCGAGAGGATGGAGATAAAAAGAAAGAGGCAGAGGGAGAAGGACACAGCAGCCCTCTGGAGACAGAGACAAACACCACAAGACACATCTGTCGGACAGCCTGAACAGAAGCTTTCATCTTCTTCTATAGAAAGTAAGGGTTTTTTTTCTCTCGTGGTGTTTTTTATTTTTTTATTTTGCATTTTGTGTAAAGTAGAGATCTTTTTTAAATGTAGATGGATCATTTAAAGATGTGAACCTGCAAGTACTGGCATAAAAATAAGTATTAAACGGTTGTAATACGTTCCACTCATCTGTCTCTTCAAGCTCCTGATAGCTTTGTGTCGAGCCTCCATGATGCTCCGCCCACTGCTCTACCTGTGTGCCCTCATGGCACTGCAAGGTAACCCAGACACACGTCACCCCTTTCCACACTGTTTACTTCTGTAAAATGACAAATGCAGCCGTTTACAAACCGTTAAAAGTGAATTCATCTAGAGAACCACGTGTCAGGAAGAAACCGCATGTGTTTTTGTGTTCGTAGGAGCTGACATGGCTCACATCTGCACCGTGACCGGTCCCACGGTCATTGACTTTATCGGTGAGCTCAATGATGTGACGGATCGGTGCGAGTACAAGCTGCTGTCAGACACAGGCTTTGAAGTGTTTGCTAACTTCCGGGAGCGTCGCCGCAGAGACGTGAGCTTTGTGGACAGCGTGATTCTGACATTGGATTCAGGCGATACCTTTGAGCTGCAACAAGGAGGCAGAGTCCTGGTGAGTCTATTTTGGTCCAACGGACCCCAAACTCCTGATTGTCATGCAAAGTTGTATCCTACCGCTCTGGGACATTCATTTACCAGACTCACATGATGACTCTTTAAACTCTAATTGTGACACAGGTGAACAGCGCTGTGGAGTCTCTCAGCAGCACACCCCAAAACTTCAGTGATGTTGACCTCTCCAAGGACGGAAGTGGAGTGACTGCCGTGTTTGTCACCTCAGGGTTAACTGTGTTCTTCGATGGCACCACAGCACAGATCTCCACAGAAGGTAGAAAATACTCTATCGACAAACCCTCAGCTGAATATAAAGATTTGAAACATATTCCTGTCAGTGTTGACCCAGTTTTAACAGCAATACTTTTCTGACTCTTATTCAGCTGTTACCTCCAGCATGACTGGTCTGTGTGCCAACTCCAGTGACGTTCCAAATGAAAGAGTCCTTGATGGCAGGTATTATCTTGTGAAAATCTTGACCAGTAGACTAATTGAATGTGTATTTTATGAAAGAAGTCCGAAAGTCAGACAAAAAAAGTCTTAAATTTGTCTCTTTTTTTGCATTCTAGCTGTACCACCCAGTATGCGGACGCTCCTGACACTAACATCAACTGTCCTGGCCTGACTAGACGGTGAGAAAAAATGCCTGCTTGTGTTCTGCTTTGATGTAAATGTTCTGCAATATATAATTTTAGATGTTGCTATCATAAATAAAAATGTATTTTTTCCTGTTTTTTTTTTCTTTTTTTGGGGGGAACAGCTGTGAACTGCTGAGAGACCCACTGCTCTCCAGCTGCAACGTAGACATCGACCCAACACCTTACATCGACGCCTGCAGGAACACTTTGTGCGTTTACTCATCCGTGGACAATCTCAGGTGTCAGTTCATGAGGGCCTACGCCAGAGCCTGCGAGCGGAACGGCCACACCGTACCCAGCGCCTGGTGGGCAAAGACCTTCTGCTGTAAGTTGTGGGACAAGATCAGCAGAATGTTGCTTGGTTCACCTCACTTGTTTTTCAGAAAAAAATATCTCTGTTTCCTTTTTGTTGCAGCGAACCAGGCCTTCTGTCAGGACAAGTTCTGCACTGAGAACGAGTTCTGCGGCAGGAAGTTCAGCGGAGATAACGCTTGTCTGTGCAGAGCTCTGTTTGCCTACCCATACACTCAAGCAAACACCCTGGGTACGGCATCTGTGGCGTTTATGAATAAGCTGAAATAAGCTTCAAAGGTTTTTTTACACTAATACATATTCTCTCCTTTAGGCGACCCAACAAAGTGCGACAATAACGTCGCTTACCTCAGTCTTTTTAACTGCCTGCTGGATGAAAGAGGCATCAACTACACCCTCCTGCACCTCAACGACCCCACCTGCAGGGGTCAGCTGGACAATGTGACCAACACGGTGTTGTTCAGCTTCGGCACCTCCGACTTGTGTGGAGCAGAGATCACGGTGGGTTTTCACTTCTCACAGCTAGCCCTTCTGCAGCACTTCTGTCCTGTTGCTCGTTAAAAACCAAACGAATGTGTCCACCTGCAGGAGGGGGGCAACGAAATCAACTACACAAACGCCATCGTGAGCGACAACAACACCGGCCTCATCACCCGAAATGACCACGTGTTCATCGAGTTCTCCTGCTTCCAAACTCAACCTGAACTGAAGACCGTGGCATTCAAAATCAAAGACAGCGGGTAATGGCGGTTGTTTTTTTTTTTTGTTAGTTGTCAGCTGGTTTGTGAGTGACAGAAGCTAAAATGTTTGTGATTTTGTTCTGCAGCTACATGCACACCGTGACATCTGGGGAATGGACTTACAGAGTGTCCATGACGCCCTACATCGATGATAAATGCACTAAAGTCGTGGCGACAGAAACCGATGTGAAGCTCGATCAGAAGGTCTGGGTGGTGATAAAGACCGAGGGCCTGGATCCAGACACCATCGCTGTGGTCACCCAGTCCTGCTGGGCAACCAGTGTATCGGATCCTGGGAGCTCACCCAGATACGACCTGATCGAATACGGGTGAGACGAGCTTAAAAATGTCACCAGTGACATCGTTTCCTCGCTTTATGATTGCATCTAAAAACTGCTGTTTTGTTTTTTGTTCAGCTGCCCCAACGCTGATGATGGCACAGTTAAGGTGTGGGGAAACGGAAAAGGAACTTCCAACCGCTTCTCCTTCAACATGTTTGAGTTCACCAGACAACCTGATGAAGTCTACCTGCACTGCCAGCTGCAGCTGTGTCTGAAACAGAACAAGAACTGTGTCCCGGTACGTCAGGCGGCTCCACTGAAAAACATTTTCGGATTGCACCTTTTTTATTTTGGTCTTAATTCTCTGATTTTTGCCTTTCAGGTGTGCGCTAAAAGAAGACGTAGGTCTTCCAGAAACAGCAAGAGAGAAGCTGCTTCCATCAGCATGGGCTGGAGTAAATAGGTAAGACACTGGAAAGGCGAATCTGTTATAAAGGTTCTATCAGGTTCATCTTTTAGTGAATACTTTGAATTGTAACAATATGACTGTGTGGACGGCCTGCAGCCTGACAGACGGAGATCAGGGCTGAAAAAACAGCTGAGCTAATCATTTCTAATTCTAATTGTCTAATTATTTTCAGATGGTTTCCACAGTGGACTGACCCACCGGCTGCCGACCTTTACGACCAACAGACCCGAGTCCCGATCCGGAGACTGGACGTGTGAAAGAATGAGCTCGGTTCCAGCTGCAGTGACGAAACAGCTGGAATCAGCTGATGTTTGTTTAGGAGGAGGGCGGGACATAACTCTCAATTATCAGACACTTTTAAGTTGTTCTTTTTCAGGTTCTAGTTCCAACACTGTTTTTTATCTGTTATTTCTAAAGAAATGCTAATAAGTAGATGTAATCTGTGCTTCATGAATTATAATTTATTTCTACTTTTAGTTTTAAAACTATTTATTGTACGGCTTTATTTCTGATGGTTGGACGAACTGAAGATTTCCAAAATAAAACTGTTGCAACGAAAATCAAAAGAAGATTTTTTTTTCGTTTTAGATTCAAGTGATATTTGTAACAATGCACTAACTACAGACTGGTTTTAATGGTTTGGAGTAAATATAATCCATATAATCCTGTTTTTATAGGCTACTTTACCGAACATATTTACTTACAACCCCAAGCAAATTTGGTTCAATTTGAGCCAAAATCCACCAGAAACACTCAGGACTAAATAAAGATTTAATGTTAAACTTATAAAAGTAAAACCTTTCAGGTGCTGCTGTGTAAAATATGTCCAGATTTAGATTATTCTCATTATAATCAGCAGTATTTAGAAAGATTTTCATCAAAGCAAACAAGATTTCACAGAAAAGATCATTCTTCTGACAAACCCTATAACATATAACATATAACTACAATCTATCAGTGCAAAAACATGATTAATATTCTAAATCATTCTGCTCTTGTTTAGTATTTCAGTCTCAAAACAAGATAAAAAAAACCTTCTGGCTGATATAAGATTGTCAGACTTGATTTGATGGACACTTTTCACAGTATTTGAATTCATTTATAAATTTAGAAACATCATTCAAAACTTTAATTTGTTACAGAAAGTGAGTTTGTATCTAACTAAAATTACACATTATTGTTTTTATACAACTACAGTTTCTGTTGAAGGACTTCCAGTCTTAACATTCACCTACAGTATAAATTTTATAAAGAGTTTATTTTAACTATTTTATACTATGTGTCTTAAGTATTACAGCCTGTAAAGATTTTATACATAAGCTTCCAAAGTTTTAAGTGCTAGACTGTTTTTATTTTTGAAATAACCGCCCTCTGTGGGTTAAATTCTTCTTGATGAATCAAAACAAATAAAAACATAATTTTCTACCAACAAAAGATGAAAAGGAACTTCAATGTTACGGATGATAAATTATTATCCCCACCTCTAAAAGAGGCAGGCGTTCATATAACTGACTGTCTGTATGTTAATCTATTTATTGTTATTGTGTAACACAACAGACATATTGTTTTGAAACTCTGAGACCTCAGTAAATATTGGCCGAAGTGGACATCTACATCTGATTATAAGAAATCACAAGGGGCGGAGCTAGACATTTTTGCATGGGGGTGTATAAGGGTGGACAAGGTGTTAGTTTTTTTTTTTTTTTTTTTTTTTGGGGGAGGGGTGGGGGGCACAAAAAAATAAATAAAAGCAACTCTGGATATCAAATTTCAAGATGGCCTCCACAGCTAACTTTAAGCTGACATTTTGTGTGATTGTGGCTAAAAATGATCCAAAAAACATGCAGATTGTTAGTCGTAACTAAAATAACTGCTAATGCTAATTTCCCAAATGGTTATAATTTAGCCTTTCTTAAAACACAGCTGAAAGTTAGTGTCATAGTAGCCAAGAAACTTTTTTTTTTACAAAATCTGGTTTGAGATACAAAATCAAAGATGGCTGCCAAAGCTACAACTCAGACATTCTTAGAAATACTGAGCTAGAATTTGTTGAAGTCGTAGCCAAGACCATTCTGCATGACACACCTCATCCAGCAATTGTTTTTAATTGTATGCCCATCTTTGAAATGCCACATGCAAACCCCACCCCACTTGTCAATCATTTGGGGGGATAGGCCACCGCTCTGGCTCCACCCCTGGAAATCACCCCATTTTAAAATGATTGGCACAAGTAATCAACCTCAGAAAAAAACTATAACACCAGTGACTCAGTTTTATACATCCTGAGACAAAATGTGATGTGGTGTTAGCTAAAAGTCATCCCCCACACATATCCTGAGCACATATTAAATGAGAGCTTTATGTAAAACTTTGCTGTATTTAGCAAGGGGTTAAAGTTTATTCATAAAGTATATACTGATGATCCTTATTACCCTATTTTACCCTATTTTCTTCAATATTTGAGTTTTATTTATTTGTTTGATTTCCAATGGATGGCTGGGTGGATGAGTTTTTTTTTAATTAAGTAAACATAATGTGATCTACAGGGAGTAACCTCTAGTGGAATAATCAAGGAAACTGTCTTTGACCCCAGGCCTCTGATGAGCCCTTTAAAAGGGACTGAATTCTGTCCCACTTAAGACTGAATTTAGGCCATCACAGGTTGCCTCAATCGTCAAATGGACATTCTCTTTTTCTTAATCAGATAATAAACAGAATAATCTTCTTTTTATTTGATTTATTTATTTCTTAACTAAGAGTATGACACATTTTGTTAATCATGAAACAATGTTTATTAGGTTACAGGAGAAAAGAGAACATATCTTTTCTCCCTCAGTTTGATTTCAGCTATGTCAAGGCTTTTTCTGTGAAAATATATTATTTAACTAAACTAATCTTTATGGTTTGAGTTGATGAAACATCAGTGTTTTAATGTCTGAATCATATTGCAAATGTTTGGAGTCTGAAGTAAATCAGTCTTTTACTCATTAGTTTTAAAGCGTTCTCATCAGATAATACCTAAGCAGGTCAACATGTTTTGTTTCTAAACTACACAGAAGCAATAATCTTTGTTTAGTTTCAGAAGGTGACGACAAGTCTCTGAACTAATATTTTCCTTATCTTCCTATTTTTCTAATTCATTACCCTGAAGACGGTACTAAAAAACTAAGATTCTTTATTTCTATGTTTCGCCCGAGAGTCAGAGAGAGGCTGACCTCCATTCCATCCACAACACTAAGAGCTGTCTCCTCCAGGAGAACCAGTGAGTTTTAGCTGTGTTGGTTCTACCCTTTATTGCCAACGGGGAACCGCACGGCCGGATACGACCAACGCCTGGTGTGTCCAAAATACAAGTGTAAAGCTCACAGCAAATAGTTTTAAAATCTTCCTTCCGAACAGAGCATAAAAAAGTACTGACAATGCAGAAATCATTAAAACTATTAATAATAATATGAACCCAATTATTTAACAGTTTATATAATCTAATGTTTTAAACAATGCCAGAAAAGCTGTTTGTGTTATGGATTTATTAACAGAGGAGAAGCAGGAAAACGTCTCATTTAACAACACAAGTCAGCAGATTTGATCTTATTTAGCTTAATATGATCTGAGCAGAACTGAAGCTAATAATATAACAGTTTAAAATCAAAATAAGCTAATAAAGTCAATGTTATTTATTGAACTGGTTAGCAGATATTAGCTTGTGGGGCATATTTACAGTGTAGCTCTGCTGAATCATGCTACAATTTAACACCAGCTGTTAAATATTACAGCTAATTTGTCCTTTGATTAATATTTAGACCTACAGAGTGTAAAATAATGTTATAAATGTAAGTATTTTTAGGTTCCTGTGAGAGAAACCTGACCTGATGAGAAAAGGTTAGCTAGTAGAGGCAAGTTTCATCCTATAACAGATATACAGAGAACATTTTCTAACCGTTGACTGGTAAATATATTTTTTTATGACAGTAAGAAGAAATAATAAATATACTTTATTACTAGCTGATGTCATTATTTTTCAACTAGCTAAAAAGTTACAGACTGACTTTCGGTCTGGTTTAGATCGATGTTATTTGTAAATTCTATACATGAGGGCGGCTGTGGCAGAGTGGTTAGAGGAGTCGTCCTGGAACCGGAAGGTCGCAGGTTCGATCCCCCGTCCAGCTGTCCAGTTGTTGTGTCCTTGGGCAAGACACTTCACCCCCGATGCCTCTGATGTGTCCCATCAGTGTATGAATGTGATTGGCACTGATTAGTCTCAATAGATGATTGTACATGTTAGCTTTGTAGAGACCTAATAGAGTGCTGGGTAAATGAGGACACAGATTGTAGTATTAAGTGCTTTGAGTGCCCTGGATGGGTAGAAAGGTGCTATATAAGTACAGTCCATTTATATATCTGTTGTTTTATTGAGTGTTGAATGAAATTAACATAGTTATTGATTTATTGTAAAAATATGACAGATAATTTGTGAAACAGATCCAGGTTTGCTTGTTGTTTATTTATTAGTTTCTATGGTGTTTGTGAGCAGTGGACTGGTTAGGTGAGGCTCAGTCTAAGGTTCTAATTTCCTCACAAACACATTGAGATCATATTGTTTTTTAAAGGACTCATTTCATCTCATTTAAAGTGGGAGTAACTGAGGTGTTGCAGCACCCCCTGGTGGCTGGTAGAGAAACTGCATGTCCAAATATTCAGTTTGAATTCTTGGTAAAAAGGAATAAAAACCTTTTTAGTTCTAGCGGTCTGTTTAAAATCAAATGAAACTCTGATATTAATCTAATTATGATATTTATCTAATTTCCCTTTAAGAACATAAAGTATCTTTGAATTTAATTGAATTTGAATATTAATGAGTTTAGTAAATATGGCAGCCCATATACAGAATACCAGATTCGTTTTGGATGTTTGCAAAATATTTGAACTGCTTTTCAAATTAGTTTGGGCTGAAGCTCATTTTGCTTCATGCTTTTAGATGTGTCACAACAAACATTGACTCAAGTGATTCCAAGATTCTTCTGGACGTTTTATACAGTTATGTTTCATGTAGAAGATGAAAAAAAAGCAGAGCAGCATTATGATTCTAATTGTATTGATATTGTCTATTCTAAAAATGTAGTATATGTTAAATGTCAGATGAAAACAACATGCGGGACCACAACAGCCTAATAAACAGCTTACTTCAAAATTTAGATGTTTGTCTAAAAAAGAGACATTATTAAAAGACAAAAGTAGAAGTTTTATCAGATTATGTTGCAAAAACAGGATTATTAAAATCTTGCAACATTGTTTTGCTTTTGATGTAACCAAGATTAAACTGTTTTTCTGTCAGAATTTCAGATGTTATATTGTTTTTAAAACTAAACTAAACTAAATTATATTATAAACTTATCATAAAAATTAAAGAAATGAGTGTTTGGTAATTTATGTGTTAAAATTACAACAAATTGTCTATACATGGAAAACCTGTTATTTCCCTTTTAAATGCCACATTTGTAAGGAACGTGCAATTGAGTGCTGAGTATGTGGATTGCACAAATGAAAAATAATTTTACTCTTGCTATTGACTCTTGTTTTGCACATCTATAGTACCTCCAGATGCTGCTATAAGATTTATTTACAAAAAGCTTTGTTACAACAAAGGAATGTGAAAAAGGTGTCGGTTTATGTAACAGTTTTGATAGTTAGATAAAACAATTTTATGCATTTAAAAAAATAAAAAATCATTATGATGAAGTGATATAAGCTGATATTTGATGTATTATTATAATAATCTTCTGAGTTGAATAGATAATATTATTTTATATAAATAAGGGGTAGATATTATAAGTTTATACTTCTTTCTGCCCCTTTTCAAATTTTTTGTTACTAATTGAACTATTCATATGTATTATTGAGTAAATGAAATAAAGAAAATGAAATAAAATAAATAAATTGACCAAACATGAACCCATGTTTGAGCTTTTCTGCCACATTGATCTGAGTTTATGGTTTCCATATCATTTCATCCCTGTTCTGATCAGCAGCCAGCAGGTGGCGACACATTCACACTTTTACAAACATGATGCTCACGTTTTCACAAGAGCTGATAGATTGAACACCTGGAAACTGTCTTTATAGAGGGCAAATACACTCACCGGCCACTTTATTAGGTACACCATGCTAGTAACGGGTTGGACCCCCTTTTGCCTTCAGAACTGCC
>JAUBOC010112285.1:0-11897 GCA_032275365.1 Anablepsoides cearensis | reverse complement strand
TATTGATGAGCCGACATCACCTACAAACATCAGCTGTGACACCTCTGATGAGGACAGAGGTAAAACATCAAAACATGTCAGGTATGTCTGAAGTGACATAATAACATAGTGTCTAGTAATAACAAAGAAAAGTAATGAGATTAAGTTGTGTCATAACCTCATGGGCCAATATCACTGTGGCCCTTCCTTTGTCTGCTGAAACATGGTCCCCATCTATTTATTATAAAATAACATGTCATCTTTGTTTGAGTCTTGTCTTTCGAATAACTTTAATTCCTGAATGTTTGTTTGTTTATTTAAGTGGGGGGGGGGGGGGGAGTTTCAGAGTGTCAGCTCCACTGAACAGGTGAGGAGAAAACACCTGAATGTCTGGGATGATGAAGAGGCAGCAGACTTTCAGGTCCTGTTTCTCTGTTTTTATAATGTTCCTGAACAGACATAATAAAAGAGGAAATTGCACAATATTTACTTGCATAAGAACAACTGGTTCAACTGGATCTTTTCTCACACTGTGTCAGTGTTTCTTACAGGAAACCAAAACAATTAGCATAAGTTCTGCTGCATTTTGATGGTCAATAAAGACAGAAAACTTCTGTGTTTAGACTCCAAACTTCTCTATTTCTATGTTCAGAACCTTTATGCTTCAATAATACATAAATATAAATACAAAGACAGAAAAACAATCAGTGAACAACCTGACTCCTCTTGTGTCTGAGTCAGATTTTATCACCAAACAAAATGTTCAGATCATCTGTGGGATGTTTGAACACGTTCTGTCTGGTGGGACAGAAAACAAGTTCATCAGCTGTTTGAGTTAAATGAGGAACAAAGATATAAACATGTTTCTCAGCTGACAGGTTGACTGATGACATTTAAAAGTGCCTGAAATATAAAATAGTTCATGATAAATACAAATGCATTGTTAAACCCTGCCTTTCTGCAGTGACTGCTTGACATTAGCACCAGTACATAAACTGTACTTTCTTATAAACAGTAACACTTTCCCATCTTTACATCAGTCTGTGCTCTCATTTACACATGCCTACATCTCTACTCTGTCTCTGAAGCTGATCCAGATAAATCATTCTATAGAGCAGAGTTATTTAACTGGCAGCTCACAGACCAGACTGACCAAAGTTCAGCCAAGTGGTTTATTCATCTCTTAAACTCCTGGTTTTAGTTAAACATAGACATGTTTACTATCTACAGAAACATCAGAATCTTGGCTAAAAGCTGGTAAAAACATTTCTATGCACACTCAAGACAGTTAAAACTACAAGCAGTTGAAGATGAAACTATGAAAGTGAAATAAAATTGGTTTAAAAATTTGGCAAATCAGAGATAAATAAATATTATTATTATATTATATTATATTATTATATTGTAAGCATAATGTGTAATTTGTGTTTTTGTTGTTTTATTATCACTACTTTTATCACATAGGGTTTTGTATGTTGTATTTATGATTAAATGCAGCAAAAAAGACAATTTCAAAGGTAACAGATCTTTGTAATACTTGGTTTATTAACATAATGACTGAAATGCTGCTGCCCCCGCAACCCGATCCCAGATAAGCAATAGAAAACGGACGGACGGACTTGCTGTATGTTGACCTGTAGTAACTGAGGCCTTCAGAGCAATTTAGCTGAATAACTGCTATAGAGAAATGATATTCAATTAAAACTCACTGAGGTCCAGTTACTAAAAAGTTACTAAAATTTCCTCCTAAAAGTTCTGAACTAAAGTCCAACTTTTGTTTTTTCTAGTCTTGTCTACTCATAGTTTCACATTTTCACTGTTAACAAACTGCACTTTATAATAAACAACTATATTAGTACATGATCTGCTAATATTTCTGGTTGTTGTTGAAGCAACAACAGTTAACCTTTATTTTGCAGGACTGCAAAAGTATTCCTGATGAGTCGGTTACATCTGTCACACTGAGCTTACAGTTTGTTTAATTTGTGTGCTCTCTGCTCAGAGTTCAGCTCATAACTTTGTTTAATAGAGCTGTGCTTCATTTCATAGTGTTGCTTCATGTTGCCACTTTGAATTAATGTGATTGTTTCAGAGCACAGGCCTACAGTATGAGACAAACAGGTTTTAAACTGCCTGCTGGAAGCAGGAACATACATTTCTGTCCATTCAGCAAAAACCTTTCTTATCTTGGAGCAAGCCATGCTGTCACCTCTATCTCTTCTGCTCTGCTCTGAGGAGCTCACTGCACTGGCTGCACAGGATAAATAAAACATTTGATTGGCTCAAGTGATTGCAGCTTTTTCCATAATAACTGAGTAGAGATAACCTCTAAAGCACATCGCCCACATTTCTGAGCTTGAGATGTCTATCACCAGAAATGCTCCATGAAAATGATCTGTTTTCATGAATTTATCAGATTAGGAACAGGTCTGGACACATCAGAGGAAGGGTTCAGTGTTTTGCACAGGGAGACTTCAATAAGTGACTGAAGAGCTGTGGAATCAAACCCCCAACTCTCTCACTGGAGGACAGCTGCTCTGACCACTCAGCCACAGCTGACCACAGAGATCAGTGACCCTGAAAGGAAGAAGAGGGTAAAGATAATTGATTGATGGATTATTGAAAAGACAAGATTAATTTACTTCTGAAAAAATCCCACTGCTGAGATTAACAAAGTGAGTTACATGGAGCTGAATAAAAACTGAATGTTTGGACACTGCAGGTATAATGAACAGGGTTTTCACTGGGCTCCACACAGAAGTGAAGATTAAATGTATAAAATTTTGCTCAACAAACCTTTATTTTATTTTCTCAGGGAGTTTTTCATGTTTTTAAACCCATTCTGTACAAAGTGGCATTTTAAAAATGTTTTCGATAGAAATGTTGAATATTGCAGTAAACAAACAGCCACACTTAAATAATTACACTATGAGGGAGGTTTGTTTTTTATGTCGTAGTTTATTTTATTGCAATCTGTAATTTATTGTTTAATTTTATTAGTTTATTTGTTCAAAACATGTTGAGGCGTGAAAAAAGCTGCAGTGGAGCTTGAAAGAATATATCTGTGTCTGACTGGAGACTGTGTGTTTAGATCATATTTTTAAATGTTTTTATGGTTCTTGTTTACCTTTTGCTCTTTATTCTCCTGTGTTTTTCAGTTCTCCTCAGTGAATTCTCTGTAGCTCTTCTCCTCTCACCTGCTCACCCTCAGGTGATTCTTATTTGGTTCATGTGTTGCTTTATAGTTTCACCTCCTTGGTAACTTCCCCAGTGGTGCTTTTATTTTATTTATTGACCTTGATTTAACCATCAAATCCCTCTGAGATCACAGATCTGCCTGAAGGCAGCCTAACAAACATGTTTCTGATCTGAAGGAGGGAACTGGAGGACAGAGACATTGGGCCTCATGCAAGAACCGTTCATATGAACAGATTTGTTCTTAGGAGAATTTTTCACATTCATTAATTTTCTTGTTTTGCAAGATTTTTTCACGTATACGAACAAAATTTATGAAAATTTATGAGTGGTTACGACCTGTTGTATTTTACGTGCAGTCAGTCTGATTTTCTAAGTAAAAGTAAATTAAATTTGTTGTTAATGCTGCTTTATATTAATTTGTAAATCTCAAACTAAAAACTAACTTAAATTCTGCATTATTTGAAGTTTGATTTTTGTCTCGGTATAATGAGGTCAACAGGAAGTGAACAAAATCAACAGCTTTATTCAAACATTATGTTATTTTTTTGTTATCAATTTTTTTTTTGTTGAGATTTATTCAGCACATCAGCTATGCATACAAGACTGTCTGCTATTTTCTCCAAAGTGCCAGATATATGTTGGAAACATTTTAAAATGCTTTCTTGATTCTTCAGAACTGCAGCTGACATGTGGGAGACAGTGAGGGACTGGCACATTAGATGGTCCAGGCTGTGACTCATCTTCTGAATAAATTAAAATTATTTAACACAGTTGTTTACACTTAAATTAAAATGAAAACCAGAGCAGGACTAGAGAGAGATGAATATGATTTAGATTTTTATTTCTGTAACTGTACACGACCCACAGGAGACACAACATTAACAGCAGTCGTCATTTCATCCCTCGTCTTTAGCAGCTCCTTTAATTCCACAGCTGATGCTGCTAAAAACCACAGATTTTCTTTTCTGGATCTCTGAGAGCAGAACTTCAATCTCTGAACTCTGAATTATGCAAATTTTCTCTCCTCGTGCACGAGCACCTGAACAGGTGGCATTCATCATGTTTATGCTGCTCATTTACACACTTTTCCTGAAGAATGAACTGTTTGCTGAATCTGACGTGCATATTTGTACGAAACAAAGTAAGAGAAGTTTAAGATAATAATACACAGATGTTCTTTCATGAGGCACAGTGATCTTAAACACACTGATGAACTCTGCACTGGTTTATAGAGAATCAGTTAAAGGTCCTGAAATGATCCAGTCCAAGTCCAGACCTCAGTCCAGCTGAGAACCTCTGGTTTTATTTACAAATCTCCATGATCTTGGTCAGATAGACCATTGAGACAGACCTGAAGATACTTAATGTTGGAACTCCTGCAGAACTATTGAGTTAAGTGGAGTTAGTATGTGTATTTTGCATTATTACGTTTTATTTTTGTTAGTTTGTTTTTTGAATAACCCAAAACTTGTTTTTTGGCGGCACGGTGGCTCAGTTGGTAGAGCTGATGCCTCTCAGCAAGAAGGCCGCCGGTTCAAATCCCGGCCCGGGGACCATTCTGGGTGGAGTTTTTCTGTCCGTACATGTGTGGGTTCTCTCTGGGTACTCTGGCTTCCTCCCACAGACCAAAAACATGACTGTCAGGTTAATTGATAACTCTAAATTGTCCCTAGGCATGAGTGAGAGAGTGAATGGTTGTTTGTCTCGTTTGTCTCGATGTGTCCCTGTGATGTTATGAACGGCTTGGATAGTTATGAACCAAAGATGCAGGACTGAGTGAGGGAGGCAAAAAATATTTAATAAATGAAAACAACAGGCTGGCATGGCAGCAAACTAAATACAAAGACTTGACTTGGACCAGAGACTTGAACATCAAACAGAGAAACAAAAATCTGACACAGACTGAAGACAGAGAACAGAATACAAAGGAGAACTAACGAGCAGAAACAAGAAACACCTGGGAGAGAAACATGAGGAACAAGTGAGAGTGGGCGGGGCAGGAGCAAAGACAGGCAGGAGGGGGTAAACAGAGAGAGACAAGACAGAAAACCAGACTAGAACCAAAATAACACAAGAACCCAGACAAACCCTTACATGTGATGGACTTGTGACCTGTCCAGGTTGAACCCCGCCCCTTGCACTGTGACAGCTGGATATGGGCACCAGTTACTCACGTGACCCTGAAAGGAATAAGTGGATGGATGGATAAAACTTGTTTATTTGATATTTTTCCCAGTAATTTTCCTCTGAGGTAAAGTACAACTGAGGAGAAACCAGCTTCACTTATGAAGCATAACTACTGACAACAAACACAACACAAGTCAAAACAACAACAAACACAGACCTTATCTTAGACATGACAACTTTCCATGAAGGAGAGATCAAATATTTTCTATAAAATCAATTTGTGTGAAACAGAAAACTCCAAACTTCAGCAAAAACACATCTTTGTCTCTTCATCAGGAGCCCAGAGCTGATTTCACCTCTGAGTTTAGAGTAAATCTTAACCTCTGTTCAACTTCAAATCATTGAGACAAACCTGAGAAGCAGCTGTAGTTTCCTCATTCATCACCTCCCTGAAAGATGTTCTTATGTTCTTGGTGAGACACAGTGTTTAGAGGAGCCAGGTGATGAATTAAACACCACATTTTTAATACTTGAGGTAAAAAGCTGATTTTTAAACATGTCATCATGGGGGTCAGGAGGGACATGTTGGAGGTGGTCTCGTGGCTCTGGACCCCTGGGTTCTGCTGCAGGGGCTCCACAAAATCCAGAAAACTCCCAACTGTGAGTTTGATTCTCACCAAACCTGGACCGACCCTCTTCTCTGAGGGCCCCTTTGACATATCTGAAGCCCGGGGCCACACTCCTGGTGGAAAACCAATTTTTTTCAGGGGCCTCCTAGGACCATGGGACCAAGACAGGACGACTCAGGACCTGGAATTATGCAACATCGTCATATTTCACAATGATGCACTTCATAAATCACCCAGGGCCAAACCTAATGAGAGGGGACTACAGCTGCTTTATGAGCTTATAACAGCCTTTAGGAGAGTGTTATAAACCTGGAACAAAACCTGCCTGATAGAGGAGATAAAACTGTACAACATACTCAAACAAACATTTACAGTTTTCCTGACAACAGTCTAGTTTTACTAAAACTAGCCAGCTGCCTTTTTGAGTTTATCTTAACAAGTACTGAGCAGATTTGTAGGAAACATTGTAAATGTTTATTAAACCACAGAGAACAGCCGATTAAAGTTTGAAACATTTCAGAGCACAAACAGCTCTGATCAGATCATTATGCCACATAGGAAGCTCTCTGTCTGGTGACAATTGAACAGGAAGTTGTTTGGAGCCTTTTCACCCGCAGTTACTGGATGTTTATGGTTTCCCTGAAAGAAGGTAGTTTTGCTAAAGCGAACTAACTACCTTCTCAGGGTTATATCACAAAAAACTGACAAAGACTTGAGTTAAAACAACTTAACACTTAAGCTGTTGTAACTCACAAAACTTTGTTAGTTTAATTTAACACTTAAATTAAGTCAACTAATAAATATTAATCAAGATAACTTGACAATGTTTTATCACTTAACTGAAACTTGTAGGGCAGCCCTTTACATTAGAACATTAAGGTAAATCAACCTGCTTCTATTTGGCTGTAAAATATGAAACTAAAAGGTTAGGGTTACCTGTGGATCATCATGTGTGTGAATGACTGTAGTGTGAAGAGCTTTGGAGTCTGTGGACTTCATAAAGTTTTATTTAAGTTCAGACCATTTACCATTTAGCCTTCAGCAAGTGTGTTTTCCATTATTAGCTTGCGTTTTACTTTTATTTTCATTTAGTCATTTATTATTTATTTCTTTGATCTTGTGCTACATATCTTAGCATTTACTTTACTCTCTAGCTTTTCTTCAGCTCCTTTTATCTTTAATAACTCAGTTTTAGTGCTCAGTCTTCACACTTTTAGTTCTTGTTTATCAACCTGTTCATGTTTGTGAACCTGTCAGTGTGTTCAGGGCGTTTTCCACTTACAGATGAATGAAGACATGTTTGAACTTGGCTTTAGCTCATCAGGTGTTTCTATGGTTTCTCTTTAATCCTGAGTCATTGCAGGTTACAGGTTGATCAAAGTGAGAAACAGTTGAAAAGACCTGACGTTTAATAAACAACAGTTACTGATGATCAGAGGATTCTCAGCTGGAAACACAAATACTTGCTGACATTTAACATGTTCTCCAAAACACAACCACTAGTTTCTCTTCTGCTTCCCTGTGGACACAAAGAACTCCTGACTTTCAGATAATGTCTGTCTGAAACTCTGTGGAGAAACAGCTGATTTTACTGCTGCATCAGAATCAACATAACTTCATCTCTATAATGTGAGGTTTAACATGGAGGCTGATCTGATGCACAGAATCTGTCTACGACCAGGTAAACAGGTCAGACCAGAAGCTCCAGGACAAACTGGTGCTGTTGGTTCAGTTTTTTGTTTTTTACATATGTACTAAAATAAACCTAAATACAGAAAAAATTGAGTTTTAAAAAATGGTTGATAACATTTAATTTTTAAAATGATTTAATAATAAATAAATAAATAAATAAATAAATAAATAAATAAATAAATAAATAAATAACAAAGGCTTTATTCATTTAGGATGAGGGAGCTGAAACTTAGGCTAAAGTACAATCACCAAAACTGCAGATGCAGTGAAATCTCTTGTTTACTAATTGTTGGAAACTTTTTGCTAAAAGGAAAGTGTTTTGATTGTGTTTTGTGTGTTTTGATTGATTCTGTCACAGGACCAAAGATGAGACATGTCCATGTGAACAACAGGCCCTCAGCTTGTTTGAGGTCCTGTATGTTTTAGACAACTTGTGACAAGATTTTGTATTGACTAAATTACTCATATGTTAGACATCCAAAAAAGGCTTCAGCACAGACATCTGCATTGTTGAACAACATTTTCAGAAGTTGGCATAATGTGACGGGACTTTATTTACCTGCTTGTCTGCAGAGTCTGGGACAACAGAAATCACCTGAACACTTCACAAAGCTCTTATTATTTATCCTTTGATCAGATACTTAACTCAGGGATTTTATTTTTTACTTATTAATTATGTCTTACTTTATTTTATTTCATTTCTTTTTTTGGTCTGTTAGGGCTCTTATTTTATGTTTTAGGCTATTCCGTCGATGATACAAATTTATGAAATAATAGTAAATAATTTTCTTACCAAGAACTTGTAGGCCTATTTTTTTCCATTGTCATTTGATATTTATTTCACAATTACCTAAATCTTTCGTAGGCTATACTAAAAAATATATCTCAGATAAAACGTTTTTGCTTCTTTTGTTTTTCATCAATCATTTAATTAGCATGAAGCAGAAAAGCAGAAAAAAAGGCTAGCATGATGATGATGACGTAAGCAGTGTTTTTTCTTCTTCCGCTACACAGATCCTGACGCAAGTTGTGTTTTAGCTTTTCAAAGGAATAAAACTATATAAATATATATTATAAAGTTTGTGTTTGCTCCAAAGAACCACGATGGACAGTTTCATGAGGTTTGTTGTTTCAGCTTTTTAATTAAAGCCAAAAATTAGTCTGGAGGTTAAACAAAGACGTAACGGGGCTAGCTGTGTTAGCTTAGCTGAACTTCCTGTTAGTTTCTCCATAAAGCAAAAAGACCACCAGAATATTTAATGAAGTGTTTTTTGCTAAACAGGACATAAACAAGATGTTTAGCAGGTAAAGAACCAACAGAATGAAGTTTAGAGGCCTGAATGGAGTCACGCTGTGTTACGTTAGCTTCAAGTGAAACTGAAACTAATGAGCTACAAAACACAAAGTCAAATTAACCATTTTAAATACATTTTAGGTCAATATCTGTATAATAATTGATTCAAGATCCATTTTGTGTTGCTGTTGTCTAAAGTTAATCAGTGGTAGAGGTGTGTTTCTGGGAGTTTAATGATCTCATTTCTATTTTAATGCATATTTGCCATATTTACCCAAGAGAACCTGAACATCATCAGTTCTGTCTCCTGATGTTTTTTCAGTCTCTAAATCATAACAAGCTGGTCTCACTGCTCTCATTAAAGCTTTACTTTATCCTTTTCTGCCAGCCTTTAGTTATAAATCTCTCCTCAAACTTTCCTCCATCCTGCCTGAACTCTTCACCTGTTCACCACACCTGTCCTCCTGGACAGTGGACTCTTGAAGTATTGAAGTCTTGACCTGTTGTATCCTCAGCTCCTTGTAGCCTCACTGTTCCACCTGCCTCCCTCTCATTCACACATGAACTCTGTTTTACTACAGCTGACTAGGGCTGCTGCTACGATTAGTCGATAAATCAATGACTAATCGACTATTAAAATAATCGACGACTAATTTAATAATCAATTTGTCGTTTTTTATTTTTTACTTTGTTTTTCTATCCAAACTGCTTTGACACCTTCCACTGCCACATCTGCCTTTCTCTCTTTGACACACATGCACAGTAGTGGTAACCAGGTTAGGCCGTTGACGTCACAAGACATTAAACAGACAGGCTCTGGTATCATGGCTACCTGACAACAGAGCTCAAAAGTGTGGAAAATGAAAGAGAAACCTGTGCAATATCTGCAAGGGTGAACTTGCCTTCCACAGTAATTTTTTTTAGTTAGCATATAGCTAAACTCTGGTTATATAATAGCAGCTGCATTCTGGTGCGATTAGCTGTATGTTTTATATTCCATGAACGTGTGATCCAATTAGGCGACTAATTGAAAAAATAATCAGTTATTAGTTGACTATAAAAATAATAGTTTGTGGCAGCCCTATTCCTCCTGAAAGTGACTTGAAGCACATTTCTTGATTTTTGTCGTCACGATCTGACTGTGGTTTGTTTCCATTTACAGACCTCAGGTGTTGACGTTGATGCTACTGCTGTTCTGTTGGGAATTAGGTGAGTTTCTTTGGATGATTTGTTCATGTTTCCTGTTTGTTAACGTTTTTATTAATCTAAGAACTATCAGACTATAGTTTCATTGAATTCTGTCTGATTCAAATATGACAGCAGATGGTGTTAGACATTAAAATGATGTCATCACTGCTTCATAAGTTGGTATAAGCTGTTTTTGTAGTGTGACAGTGCCTTCATATCAAATAGATTGTAAAAAAAATAGAAATAAATTAAACCATCTGTTTCCTAATCTTAAGTAAAGAAATAAATTATATCAGGTTATAAAGTAAAAGCAGCAACATTTACGGTAATTGAAAATGATAAATCAGAACTTAAATGGTTTTTACTTGTAGATTTAGATTCTTTGATTAATCTGTTGATTTCACAGAAAGTCAAAGCTGTCTGACTGGTGAACAGGATCAGAATCACTGAACATTTATCTGTGTGAATCTTGTTGTTTCTTAGTGAACTGCCAGGTTCCAGTTCCAGGTTATATTGGAGAAAACGTCACTCTGCCCTGCAACTTTAAACAGCCTCTGTCTCAAACGGACGAAGTCTTCTGGAGAGATAGAAATGACGACAATGTACTGGAAATCATTGGTGGTGAACCTAAGTCAGAAAAACAGAATAAGAAGTACAAAGATCGAGTGTTCATCCTCCAAGATGGTTACAACAATGGAAATGTGTCCATCAGCATGACGAACCTGCGGCCTGATGATGCTGGAACATACACATGCACACTTCTTCCTGACAGTGTTCCTCAGACAGTCCGTCTCACAATTTCAGGTCAGTCCAAGCCTTTGTATCACAACCTAGACAACCTCAGTCACACATTTACAGTGCCTCACTTTGTTTTCTGTACAAACATTTTGCCTTTATTTTTTTGTTAAAACACATATCATTATCTTATCTTGAACCAGAAACTCATTTTATGTTGGTTTGTTTGTTTCTGGCACATTCATCAAGTTATTTAAACCTCAAAATATACAACCACAATTCTGAAAAAATTGGACATTATATAAATAATAATAATAATAATAATAATAATAATAATAATAATAATAATAATAATGAATTTAATTTGTAATGCACTTTTCATTAGTAAAAATCTCAAAGTGCTACAAATGTCAAGTGGCAGAAGATAATAGATATAAATAAAACCTAAATGAAAAACAGCTTCACAGTAGGTAACACTGACATGCCTCTCTCAACTATTGAGATGTGATGCTGCAATCAAATAAAATATTACCCTGTTTAAAAATATGTTTTAATTTGATCATTTGATGTTTGCTATGAGATTTGTAAATCAAAGCATTTGATTTTTTAATTATATTTTATACAGCAACAACTTTTAGCATTAGGCTTGTCAGTCATACATTTGTGTGTGATGTAACACTACCACCTGCTGGATTGTACTGTTACTGACAGCTGATGGTAAATGATGGGTGTTATTACAGTTTTTATTGATCGCTTTGACCTGTTTAAAGAAACTGGGAACCTCTCAGTCTTCATCATCACCATCTCAGCAGAAGTCACCTCTTACAATATGTTAACCCATTCTCATTGGATTGACACAGTTTTCCACCCTTTTGCAAAACAGTTAACGCAAATGTCATTCAAGAAGTCCAAACTCTATTATAGCTGTCAGTATGAACTCACCTAAGCACCTGTTTGACACTTCTTCAAAGAATTGTTCAATAGCTGGGTTTCAGTCACGTGGTTTCGAAGGCGGAGCTATCTCCACTGGAGGGCAGAGGGTAAAATGTACAGGA
>JAUBOC010112137.1:0-11919 GCA_032275365.1 Anablepsoides cearensis | reverse complement strand
TTTGATGAGAGGATAACATTATAACATGATATAAAACTCAAAAAAGTTGATTTTACATGATATAGCCCCTTTAAGACTTTTAGAGATATTTTAAAAAAACTTACACTGGGGAAAAATCTGAATCTGAAAATCTGTTTTTAATCTCAACTTTCTGAGATTAAAGTCAGAATTCCAAGAAAAAAAGTAAGAATTCTGAGAAAGCAGAATTCTGAAAAAAATATAAACAGTTCTAATTACAAACTTTTTTAAAATCACAATTTTTTTATATAAATAAAAAAATAGTTGACACATTATAGTCAGAATTCCAACCTTTTTTTCTCAGAATTCTGTGATTAAAGTCAGAACTTACAGTCAGAATTCTCTGAATTCTGTGATTAAACCCATAATTCTTTTTTTTTCCCAGATGCCCTAATCCTTTTTTGTAAACATGAGTAAAAAATAATAATAATGTAATAAAAAAAATAAAAAATAATAATAAATAAAAAACACAGACTGTAATGGCTCAAATCTCAAATCTCAAAAAACTGTAATAGAAAGTTTCTAGACTTTCTGCAGTCATGTTTTTTTTTTACCAGATCAGGAGAAAATAAAATATACTTTTTGGAATTCAGGAAACAATTTTCCGTATTTATAATATATTTCTGTTTTAAAACTCCTATTACTTCAACATATTTCAAGTATTTCAGCTCATTACGTATCAAAATATTCTGTTTGTTCAGGACATTGTGATAATTGATAATTGAAACTTTTAAACTCTGAACTATGTAACATTATTTAAAATGTTTTTTCTCATAAAAATTCATTCAGATCTTCAAATTCTTAAAACTACATAATCTTTTAAATCTATCAAGAACTTGTTTCCTTTTAAGCTTTTAGTTATATTAGTTTTAGCTTTATTTATTTATTTATTTATTTTTTTATTTATTTATTTATTTTGCTAAATTTGATTTCCATCTCTTATTGTGCTAAATTCAGCTTTTAGCTACTGTTCTGCTGGCTTTAGCTTTCAGCTGCTGTTTTGTTGAATGCAGCTTTTGTTCTGACAGCTTTAACTTTAACAACTGTTCAGTATTTTTGCAGAAAAAGCAAATTTCTTATTTTTTAACATCATTATTGATCGTTCTGTTCAGCAAAAAAGAAAGAAGACAAATTGTTCAGGAAAACTAACGATGCAAAATCTACTGCAAATTAAATTTTGTTTCACGCTGAGAAAAAGACATTAATTACATTATAAAAACATTCTTACCTTTGCAGACAACATAGGCTTTTCCAGAACTGCTCCTACCCACTTTAATACTACTGTCCTTTTTAGCACTGTCCATTTGGACAAAAGTGTACTTGTTCAGAGGGGTGGTCTGGCTTCTGGCATGCAAGCTCCAGATAATATTACTTTCGTCAGTCTGAGTGGTTGTAGGTTTGATTTTGTCCCCACATTTCAGTTCTTTACACAGATTCTTGGACATGTCATCCGTCCAGGTTTCTGCATAAATACCTCCACTTTTCCCTTCTGCAGCGACGTTAACGTAGCCCCAGCAGTCGTTGGTCAGGCTCACTGTAATTTGTCCTGAGAAGCAATATTTTACAATCAAAACACTTTAAGATAAGCTTCAACAAACCAAGAAAAACATCTACTTATATCTACTAGTTATTCTATATATTGGACTCATTCGTCTTAAGTTTAAAAAATGTTGTTGCACGTTCACAACAGAACAACCAGTGACAGAATAAAAGAAATAAAGACTAAGCATTTTATGTTTGACAGATTTCATCATATCCTTAGAAATTTGTGACTGTATTTCTTATTTTATATAGAATTTGTTTTGTTTTTTAAAAGAAATACATAAACTTTATAGAAATAAATAATAATAAAAAACTTGTGCTGTGAGCTATAAAATATTTTGCTAACAGACATAATTAACAGAAGCCAGGTTACCTGTGCACATCACATTGACAACAGTCATGTTGGAGTTAGACGGAGAAGCAGTTTTGTCACATTCAAACAGAGACTTGTGTTTGGCTGAGCAGCTGTAAACCTTGTTCCAAACAGGTGTGGTATCATTATAAGGTTCAGACGTAAAGTTTTTAGCTTTCCCACAATGCAACTGCTGGCACACTTTGTCTGCTGCGTCTTGGTTCCATGTCTCCTCGGACCCAGCGAGCCAATAGGTTCTGTCGCCTTGTTCTATCCCCACTCTGCCAGAACACGATTCAGGTCCGTCCAGGAAAACAACCTTGTGCTCTGCACAGGAGGAGAAATTAAAAGGAGAGAGGAGGGGATTCAATCTTTCATTGACCTGTAGATTTTGTTTCAAATTATAAAAATGCACTTGATAGGACTAATTTATTTAAAACTTTGAAAAATCATCAGGTTTTTCATTGAAGACAATTTATTTAAAAACCTCCCAGGACTTCTTCAGGCTTAAAACTTTACTTTGCAGAATTATACTTTTATAAGAGATTTAAGAGGTTAATTATGAGGATTATCTACTAAAAAAATACAAAACAAGGCAAATGTTCTGATGAAAATGAAACTGTGTTGTTAAAGCAAAAAAGCAGAACACTTGTTAAATGAGCTAAACATAGCAAAATGAGGTTTCAAAGATAAAACTAGGAAAACCCAAGTCAAGCTAAGAATAGCTACATTTAGCTTGAAAGTAAAATAAGTAAAATATTAGCTAAAAGACAGCAGCATATTGGTAAAAGCCAAAAGTAGCAGAATACTAACTAAAAGCTAAAAATAGCTAAAGGTTGTGTAAATGTTCAAAGTAGCATAATAGTAGCTAGAAAAAGACTGGCTAAAAGCTAAAACTAAAAATTCTAGCTCAAAGGTAAAAGCAGTAAAACATTGGCAAAATGTAGGAAATAGATAAGCTAAAGTAACTAAAAAGTATTTAAACACTAAAAGTAGAAAAGTCTAGTTACAAGACTTTAAAGGCTAAAGGCTAGCTAGATGTGAAAAGCAAAAACAAACAAAAAAAACACTAAGACACTAAAAGATAAAAGTAGCAAATGTCAAGTTAAAAGCTAAAGTAGAAAAGAGCAGATAAAACTAAAAAACAAGAAGCTCAAACAGCAAAAAATAGAAAATACAAAAAAAAAGAAAAACTGTAAACTGTACTAAAGGCAGCAAAAGGTATAATGCTCAATGTAGCAAAATGGAGCCGAATATAGAAATAGAAAATTCAAGCCCTTAGTAAAATATTGTATATTACTAAGTTAGAAATAGGTAGTTAAAAGCTAAAGATGCGCAAAAAGGTATTTCAATGCTAAAAGTAGAAAATATCTAGTTAAAAGCATAGCAAACTAGCTAGATGCTAAAAATAGAAAAAAGTCAATTAAACCAAAAGTAGAAAAACACTAAAAGACAAAAGTAAAAAAGTTGTAGCTAAATGCTAAAAGTAGATAAAGAGCAGCTAGAACTTTCACATTTCACACACAAGACAACAAATATTTCTGAAGGACCCAAACAGATTACCATATTTTATTTCTTTCGAGAAATGTTTTTATAAATAAAGTTAAATATGTTGAAAATTAAAAGTCAGAATGAGCTGATCGTGTTAATATATGAACGGCGTCACTAAATATTTAGGATTTTTTTAAATGTTTGTGGAGAAAAGCATTTATATTTGTTTTTATAATTTTACATATTAGCTTTCTGCTGTTCCTTTGTTCCCAATTAGTTTTTTTCTAAACAGAGTTTGAAAGATTCTAGGTGAAAAGAGTCAGAAGCAGTAAATCCTTGCAGGATTATCATTTTTATAGAGAATGTTTTACTCTTTCTTTTTGCTTGACACTTTTCACTTTACATTTATTCCTTGGATTATTATTTATTTAAATATTTTTGTCCTTTACTCCTTCTGATTGACTAATAGAAACATGTTCTTTTTACATTTCTCTGATCTGAACAGTTGCAGCAGTAAAACCTGTAATTTCCCCCGGGAATCAATAAAGTATTCTGATTCTGATTCTGATGTTGTTTTGATTTAAAAAAAAAAGTCTAACACAGGATTTGGTGCTAGACTTTTTTAAAAACTTTTACAGCTAAACTGTAATTATTCATGTTATCACATTGAGTTCATGTCTACTGCACAATCAAAATGAAAGAGAAGAATTAACGGCAAAAAAAAAGAGAAGAATTAACGACGATTAAAAAAAAGACAGAAACTCACCATCACAGGTGATTCCTACAGGATCTTGGTCTCTGCCTGTTTGTCCTGAGTTAATTTTACACTCAGATATGTGAGACATGCCGTTACTGCACTGCAGGCTCAGGGTGCCACCAGCTCCCTTTTTGAATTTGTTCTTGTTTTCTCTTATTTTCTTTCCACACTTCAGCTGTTTGCAGACTTGATTTGAATTGTCGTCCGTCCAGCTGCTGTTACTGACTTGTTTCCACTCGCCCTCATGGAGGACTTCCAGCCTCCCGGAGCATTTTCCAGGCCCATCCACCAGCCTCACATCCATGCTTCCTGAGTCATGTTAACAAGAAAATACAATTTGTACAACATTTGATTCATTTCTGAATAAAATGACAGATATTTGAAAGACATATCTCACCTGCACAGACCACTTTAGGAACAGCCGAACATGTGTTTGTGCCATGTTTAGCCCTGCAGTGCCACAGTGAGGCCTCATCACGGTCACACTTCACATGGTCCATAATCCCATTTACCTTTTGACGCGGTACCTTATTATGAGAGAGCATCTAGAGGAAAAACAAACAATCTGTTTATTACCTTATATCACACAACAGACAGAAATCAATGCTGCTAATGAAAAGGTTTTGATGCTGTGGAACATAAAGGACATTATTGGAACAAGTATTCATTCATTTCCTTCTTTTATTTATTTATTTATTTATTTATTTATTTATTTATTTATTTACCGTTATTTTTTCAGTTCAATAAACAGTTTGCTGCCAGTAATATATGCCAATAAAACCTGTTTTTTTTTAAATAATTACTTCTTCAATAAAAATCCATAAAATGACACAGTCTGTAAGTTTTCCTTTAAGAGAGATTAGGCTTTTTTTTTTTACAAACAGCCATGTTTATCCTTAACGAAAATGAAAGGAGCTGTTTTCAAAGTTTTCATAGTTGTAAATCTTGAACGCACTTTTTACCTTTTGTTCTGGTTCTGCTTTTACTTCCAACTTTTAAGAGCTCATTTTTAGCTTCCTTTGCCTTCTATTTGGCTGATTTTAGCTTTTTCTTTTTCTTTTTTAGCTACCGTTTTGAGATTTTCTGCTATTCTTCTGCTAATTTAAACTTTTTGTTCTTCTTTCAGGTTCTTTCTGCTAATTGTAGTTGTTTTCAGTGTTTTAGCTACTTTTTTAGCTAATCTTAGGTTATTTTCAAGCTAGATTTAGTGATAATTTCAGCTTTTTCTGTGTTCTGTTTCTATATGTTAACTATTTCAGCTAATTTTTTTTGCAATTTTTAGTCTTGTTTCAGCTTGTTTTAGATTGGTTCCTTTAATTCAGCATTAAGCATGGCATTTTTGCAGGAAATGCAAATTCTCTAGTTTCCAATGTTTTTGTGCAACTACATATTCAGAGTACGCCGACATTAAGTGTAGAAATTTAATAGCTTTAAAGGTTAAAAAGATAAAGTTGCTGATTGTAAAATATGAAATCAAATATTAAAAATGTCATCCTGAATTAGACCAAACTCTGCAGTTTGAACGAGTTTGCTCCAGTAGTTTTATAGATATGTTGATATGCAATTCTGAAATGCAGTTTCAATCATTTGGGCTGATTCTGTGGGTAAAGAAACTTTCAGCAGCACTTAGTCACAAATTATGGTTGAAAATTTCTCATTTAAGGACTCAGAATTATTGGAATGAGAAACAAGAAAAGAGATTTTGCAGAAATGTGTTTTTTTATGTGAGAAAAACCTGCCTGAGCTGTTCAGTGCATTTCTTAGTCTTTATTATTAAAATATTTGGTAAATTCGACTCACTTTTCCACATTTTAACTCTTTGCAGACCATTTCAGCTTCCTTCTGACCCCAGCCGGAGTCACACACTGGAGAGACTTTTTTGCTCACATTTATATTGACTTCTCCATAACATTGGGTTTTCTCATTCTTTTCCATCAGCACCACATGGACACTGTCTGCAGGGAAAAAAACAAGACATATTAGGAACATAACTGATGTGGAGAACAGAACAGAAGTTATTTATAAAAGTTACCTGAGCATTTCAGATTTTCTGTCATCTGGTTGGTCTGGTTGGTCTGGTCAGGAGAGCCACCACAGTGCATTTGCTTGCACCACTTATCACTATCTGTTGTATTGATTTTAAACGTTTCCCAGGCGTTATTTTTGAATCGCTGCAGTTGTCCAGAGCAGACGTTTGACGGTTCTCCTTTGAGCTGCAGTTTCTTGTGACCTGTTTGGATGAACCGATCATTTGCAGCTGTTCTGTTGTCCCCCGCAGCGCAGCACGTGTCAGTGGTGTGAGTGGACGTTTGTTACCTGTGCAGGAGACAGAGGCAGGATGCTGGCAGAACTGGGCTGAAACCGGACGCACACACTGCCACAGGTTGGTCACATCTTCAATGCCTGAACAGTTGAGCATCATCTTGTCTGAATGTTGGAAATCTTGCTCGACCATCCACTCGGCTTGCAGCATTTTGTCGAACTCTCCGCAGTCTAGAGCTTCACACAACTTCGAGGCGTCTTTATCTCCTTTATTTTAAAGAAATTATATTAAGAAAATATATGTAAAGAACAACTTAAATTCAATTTATAAGTTACAAATGCTTATGCAAGGCAAAACACACATGATTTATTATTAACTAATAAAAAACATCATAAACAAAACAAGAGAAATTTAATTTAATTTCTCAGAAAATAATGTTTACATTCACTGAACAGCTATGTCTTTATTTTACATTTAAAGTTTAATTGTTTACATTGAAAACCATTAAAAAGTGCAGATAATGATCCAGTTCAGGCAAAATAACTGTTTCAAAATAACACTTTTTGCCTCGTGGATCATGTTTGAAATTTCACAACACTTAAGGCTGACGTGCAGAAATAGTTTCAAAATTTTTTTTTTTTTTTTTTTTTTTTTTTTGCTCAACAAAATCTGAATATTTCTTAAGTTAATATGACAATTATTGTTGTGTGGCTTTATTGCATCCCACTTTCACAATATCTTCTTATTTCTCCTTTGACTCCGTCAGACTTTAGGCAGAATTGTGGTCATTTACAGACGGTACAAAGGTTTAAAATCAACACAACTGGATTCTAATCCTGAAGTTAAAGACACGTCATGTCTCTCATCCAGAGAGTTAGTTTGTGTTAGAGTGTTGATTTCCAACATTTAAACTGCTTGAGTTACTCTGTTTATACAGCAAAATTCCCCTGCAGATTAATGACTTAAATCATCCAGCCTCTGTTTAAAGTCTGTTTAAATCACTTCCTTCAGCAGATCAGTTTTCTGAAAGGTCTTAAAATTCAGCTTTCAAAGTTTATGAATTTAAACAAATCTCCTGAATGTGAGTTAAAAAGTCTTCAGCTGCAGAATAAAAGTTCAGCTGCTATGATTTTCAACTTGAAGGATTTTTCTTGTCCTGGCTGACTGAAAATCTACAATCATGCATGTTTTTCCAGAGTTGTAAAGTAACAAAGTACAAATACTTTGTTATTGTACTTGAATAGAATTTTTGGGTTATCTGTACTTTATTTTTCAGCCTACTTTTTACTTCTGCTCCTTACATTTTCACACAATTATCTATACTTGTAAAAAGTAGAAAGTAATTTCTGCAGTTTCATTCCATCTCATTATTGTTAAAAAATATAAACTGAGAGTGAATTTAACTATGGTTGGATGAGAAGTATAAAAATATATCATTCTTATACCATACTTTGTACACAATCCATCACAGCTGCACACCTTTAGAAAAATATTTTTGGAGAGGTCACCTCCCAATAAATGTATTTTGGAAAATCTAACGGCTCATTTTTACTCAATACTTTTACTTTTAATAATTAACTTTTTATATTTAATCATCCTTATTATTTAATTTTGATACTTAAGTACAAAAAAAATCAGATACTTTAAGACTTTTACTCAAGTTATATTCTTACAGGAGACTTTAACTTTTACCAAAGTCATTTTATGGTAAGATATTGTAGCTTTTACTCAAGTATCACTTTGAGGTACTTTATACAACACTGTGTTTCTCTGCTCCAATGCCACTGAATCGGGTGTGTCGGAGCAGGAAAACAAGTAAAACAGGCAGGACTGTGACCCTTCAGTACCAGGACTGGACCCCCTTGATCTATAATTTCTCACCAAAGTTCTCTTTGCAAATGTAACCAGGTTTTCCATTTCTGATGAACTGCACGGCTCCTTCACATGTGTGTTGCTTCAGTTTGATTTGGACTTCATCTGCAAAGATTAATAAAAGAAACCATAAATAGAACCAAACAAAATCATAAGAATTATGATGTCAAAAGACGTTTTCTCACAGTAAATGTAATGAAAGATCAAAGACCCACCAGAACATTTGATTCTTTTCACAGTTGGTTTCTGGTAGAAGCTGACGGCCGGACCGGGCCAGCCGGGGCAGTCCCACAGGTTCGTCTCTTTCCCGTTACATCTCAGCTCATTGAGCCACACTTTGTGTTTCATGGACCTGCGCACGTCGCTCGCAGAGTTCTCCACGGGCCTGCCGCAGTGAGTGCTCCTGCACACCACCTCCTCGGTGCTGGCGTCCCAGTACTTGTCTCCAACATAACCCAGCTCGTTATTGTAGTAGACCTCAACATGGCCCTCACAGGGGTTGGTTTTGTTCCGTAGGACCACTCTGAAATGATCTGATTGAAGGAGAATTCATGGAGAAGTCAGCCTAATTTTCATAAATATCAATATATTATTGATCAAATGTGCCGTCACAGTGAAAACTTGGATTATACATTCAGATTAGGCATGGCGAAATGTCTGACAGTCTTTATTTCTTACAGCAAACGGTGTTTTTTTTATTAATTATTTTATAGAACACATGCAGCGCACAACACACTGCTGTCATCCATCTGTTCAGTTTAAGCAGGGTCATTGGGGGGGGCCATCTTGGAGAAAAGGTGGGGTACAGCACTCCATTCACAGCATCACAAAGAGACACTCATACCTTGTGACTCAGCTTGACCTTTATGCATGTTTTTGGACTGTTGGACGAGAATAAACTCCACACAAAAGGCCTCAGCTGGGGTTCAAAATTTTTCAACATTTTTAATCACTATGCTTACATGTTGAAATAAGGACATTATGCATATTAACTATGAAAAAAAAAGGAATCAAGGCACAGAAACCAAGGAATTGTTTTAAAAGCCTTTATTTAATCAGGTAACAAGATTAAAAATCTGCTTTTTAAGAGAAATCTGACCAAAATAGACCCAATGCTTCAGAATCTTATAAACGTAAGTTTCTTAAGGGATTATATAAAAGGGTTAGAGCTGTTTGCATAAATATACAATTTTGATTACAAAAAAGTATATGTATATATGTATATATATATATATATTTTATGTCATCAAAATTGTATATTTATGCAAACAGCTCTAACACCTTTATATTAAAAATAAACACAAACCTGATTTTGTTTACTTGTAAACAGTTGTTGACAACGCAGCTTTGCACAAAAGCTTTGGTAGCCTGGATTTGAACTTGCAGCCTCAGGACCACAGGCCCGCTGTACTACCGTGGCGCCGCATGTCACCATGTAGTGTTAAATTTATTTTAATACTGATCGACAACTACACAAAGTTCATTAACTTCCAAAAGTTTTAATTTCCACTATTTATCAAAATGTTTTTATAAGTGATGTTTGGCAGGAATATGCTTTGTTTGAAACTTTAAATATGAGCAAAAAGTCATTTTTTTAACAATAAAATAAGGATTATCAAGGTATATTTTGTGTAATTAAAATGTTTCTGTTCAGAGCACAAAGCAGGGTGTGGATTTGAGATATTTAGAATATTGTATCCAAAAAATAATCAAATGTTTCCACAATAAAAATTAATTTCCTTACTAAAACTGATTTAACAATTAACGGCAGACAGGTTTATTTCTCAATTTATTAGAAAACATCATTAGTACAGATTATATGTGTTTTATTAAGTTTTATTTGCCTAAAAAAACCCAACAAAAAACAATCAAATAATTGATATTTAAACTGAAATCTTTTCTGTACCTACATTAGTTCATCTTCAGCAAAGTTTCATATTAAAACCTTTATTTTATTTTTATCAAATGGTTGTTTTATTTCCTCCAGATTGAATTATTCTAAAAGTTGCAACTCACCATCAAAGTTCACCGCCTCGCAGCGAGCGACGCAGGAGAGGAGGAAGAGGAGGAACCACATCTTCACCACAGCTTCATGACTGAAGAGTGAGATGAAGCCAGGAGCTCAGCAGCTTTTTATTGACGAGGAAGTCCCGCCAAAAAACTGCAGGCGACACGTTTAGAGAGTTTGAAGTACAGGAAAAGGGGACAAAACGTACTTTTAATAATAAATGTCTGCATAAAAAAAACTGAAATAATTTAAAGTTTTAACAAATTTTGACACTGGAACGCTTATAAAAAAACTATTTACAGCTGTTTTATATAAGTTTTCTTTTCACCGCCTTACAGAAGCTGCACTAGTAAAGATGTTAAAAGATATACAAATATATTCCAAATGTTATTTATTTTGTTACTTATTAATATTTATAATTTATCTCCTACAGCAGAAACATATTCATCAATAACTTCAATATAAAAAGCTTGATGTAACGCACTAAAAAACTGTACCCATTCATTTATTTGTATCCAATTAAAAAAGTAACATGACAATTTTATTTTTTTCTTCGTTTTCCTGATAAAAAATATTCATAGTTTTTACTAAATCTGGTAAATTCAGATCAGTATAATAATAAGGATTATTTACTTTTAATTAACCATAAAATGATAATGTGGTTTTCAAAGGTTAGGATATTTTAACACATAAAACATGTTTGTGAATCACAACAGAAAAGGTAATACGAACAATGACTGAAATATTTGTATTTATTTATGTTTATTTTTATTATTTAGTTGCTTTTTAATTTTGGTCTGAATCAAATAATTATCATTGCAGTCAAAAAATATATATAAATTTCCCAAATATTTCAGCCATTAAACTTATTAATAAACCAACCTTAATATTTGGGGTAATTTTCAGATAATTTGGCAAAAAAAATATTTTGGTAATTTCCTGTTTTCTTGCCCTCTGATAGATTCAGGCGGCTGCAGACAGAAGCGTCTCTAACAAGCAGCACAAATGTCAGCTCACATCAGAGAAATGTCAAAACGTTTCTTTTTTATTCTGAGAAAGGATGGAATATTTCACTGAAAAAAAAAAGTACATCCTGCTTCAATTTATCAGCAAACATCTAGAAAAAAAACAAGATTATGATTTTGACACGTTAGACTTTTATCAAAAAGATGTTCTATCTGTGAGTCTTTAAACTTTAATCTGTATGTTTGACAAACAGGCACAACATCGTCTTTATACATTATTCTTTCTTTATACATTATTTCAACTAATGTTTACAAAAATGTGGACTGCAGGACTTTAACAGAAACAGGTAAAAGAGCTGTTCAAGCTGTGAAGAAATCTGCTGAGAAACAAACGGGACGCTTCGTAAAATAGAATATAATGGTTTTTTTACTTTCACAAATCCACTTTTTACTGACTAAAACAAAGTAAACACATCAAAGAAACTGTACTATTTATAAAATGTTGTTCTGAAATTTATGTCAGATTAAACAAGTTGGTACAAATGAGAAAGAGCTGGAAGAGAAATCTGAAAATAATAAATAAATAAATAAATAAATAAATAAATAAATAAATAAATAAATAAATAAATAAATAAATATTATAGAAACAGG
>JAUBOC010112092.1:0-11921 GCA_032275365.1 Anablepsoides cearensis | reverse complement strand
CCCTCCTCAAATATAGGGTGTATGGTAAAACCGTTGGCTGGCGCAGTGTAGGTCAGACTCATCTACAACCCTGCCAAGTTTCATGTTGATTGGTGCAGCGGTTTTTGTGCTATGGTTAACCAAAAATAACTGAAAAAAAAAAAAAAAAGAATAAACAGTACGAAAACAATATGACTCCCGCTACGCTGCGCGTGCGGGGGTCATAATAATGCAGAAATACTATTGAAAGTAAGAAATGTTTACTCACTGTTTAGTTGTGGTGAGTAGCTGCCATATTGGATTCTGAACTTTCCAACAGAGAATTCTCACTGGAAAGGCATTCCAGTTCAAATTTATGACTTATAAGTGGGAATTCTGTTTCCTTTACAACTGGGCAAAGGTTGCAGGCAAAAGTGCAGTGAAATGGATATTTTACACACAGAATTTCACCAGCTGCTGGCTGTTTTTGAACCCAGTTTGCCTCCAATTAGTGGTGGGACGCCGTCATTTCACAGGTAAAAATAATCAACATCCATTCTGAGAGTTGTAGTTTATGGTCAGTGTAGGGTTTAAAGCAGCATGCACTTATTCTAAGACTTTAATACACATTTAAAGCTCTCACAGGTCATATAAAATGCTGTGGTGGGCCACATTTGTTCTATAGAGTAATTTCAGTTATGTAGACCAGAACACAACTTGTTTGGACTTAAAGTCTAGCCTAGTCATTATGCTGTCTTTATGAGGTTGGAGCTAAAGATGAACTGTGGGGTCTGACAGAAGTTGCTGGTACATCCTAATTATTCGACTAGTTGGTGCATCGTGTCACGAGTCATCCAGTTACTCAGACAAGCGACGGTTTTTCTCTAACACTTGTGTATCTGTTTTTAGGTTCATCAGAAGAAATACCAGTTTTAACGCCTAAAGCCTCTACATCTACAAGTACGTTTATAAACGAAAGCAGTAAATGTTGACCAACTTCCAGCTTCATCTTTGAATTTATCACATGTAACCCTGGCCCGCCTTCAGAAAAGTGAACAGGTTCTGGTTAATTCTGCAGAAAAATAACAGGGTCCTAATACTTTTTATTTCTCTTTAAGCAGCATCACAACCAATGCAGAATGACCCAACAACAACTTCAGTTCCAACAGCTCCTCCTGTGGTCGTCACTACAGTTCCTGCTGCTGACAGCACAACCTCCAAACCAACCAGCAGTAAGTTTGTTTTTTCGTTCTTACCAGGCTTTTGATTGTTTAACTTCATTTGATCTTTAAGTTTGATGATGATGATGGACAGTAGAAACCTGCTCGTTGTCAGCATTTCTCACTGTTTTCTCCCTCAGAGTCTCCTGAAGTGAACACGACATCAGCTGCTCCTATGACCTCGACCTCACCGGCTACGACACAACTTGGTGACACAACCGTGACCACGATGGCTAACCAGACCACCGAGAGAAGTTAGTCATTTTGCTGAAATTTTAAAATCTGATTTAATTGTTTTTTATCAACATTAATATTTCTGAGATTGTTTTGTATTTTATTATTTAATAATTGTATTTATTCATCATTAGATTGGACGAGCAGCACTGCTAAATCACCAGCAGCTGAGAATGCAACCCTTGTAAAAAAGCAAAACGGTGAGATAATTTAGTTCTTCTGTAAACTTTATTTTATTTAGTTAACTGATGTTTTTAACCTCGTAAAAACTTGATAAATTAGACTTTGTAAGTAGCTGTTGTGTTTTAATTAGTATAAGTTTTGTTAGAATCTGAGGTGAAGAAGCAGAAACAGAAACCTCTAAAGAAGATAATATAATTCATATCTCTGCCTCTGCTCCAGATGTGCTGCAGGTTTGTTAATATCTTGTCACATAACAAATCCTCCTATATGTTTACATGGTTGGCCACCAAAATTGTTTTTTAACTCTGTGTTGTTTTTAATATTACTTGAATAATAATTGTTTGTTTATTGTCAGACCAGAGAGTCCAGCCTTCATCAGAGGTGCCCAATGAAAAAGAAGGCAAAGAACCGTCTCAGCAGAAAGGTGCTGGTAAGGCTGGTCCACCTCATTCATTTAAACATTTAAACACCTCTTTGTATCAGTTTGACAATCATTTCAAAATCAGAATACATTTGATTAAACAGGTATTTTTAGATTCAACTATTTGAAACAAATGCCCGATTTAAAACTAGTATTTAAAACAAAAAATACACTTTATTTAACTGCAATGGCTGCATCTAGTCATGTTAAATGAAATGAAAATGCACAAAGCAATAATGACTTGTAAAATTTATGAAGGCATTCATTAACCAAATGGTGAAAATGACATAATTCACTGTATTTAAATCTAGAAAAACCACTAGCATTCCCTATTAGCACAGCTGTTAGCATAGCTGTGTTTGTACTCTTGACAATTAAAATATTGTGTGTTTTAAGTGCATGTCAGCATTAAACAAATGTTTTTTTTAATACTTGGAATGTTAGAATACAGTAATATTGTTTCATCTTATATATTGTACTTAAAATTATAGTTGTTTTTTTTTTGTTTGTTTGTTTTTAAGCAGTAATATCTATCGTACATAAAAAGTAGCTTGTTGGCAAATTACCGCTGAATACAATGTTCAACCAAGAAAGGAAATAAAAATGCATGAAGCCACAGTGACTTGTAAATTTTAATTTATGGAATGGAATTTATGAAAACATAAATTAGCCAACTGGTGGAAATTACATAATTCACTGCAGTCAAATTTAAAAAACTACAAGTAGTTCCTATTAGCACAGCTATTAGCATATAGCCATGTTTGTACTATCGACAGTCTAATTGATGTATGTCAACTACAGCACTGAACAAATAATTATTAATACCTATAGCGTTAGAATACAGTAATGTTTTGTTTAATTTTATGTTGTACTTGAGGTTATAGTATTTAATTTGACAGTAGTATTCATCATGGACTTTAAAAAAGTAGCTTGTTAGCATGCTAACCATTGCAAATTATCACTAACTACACTGTATTGTTACTGTCAAACCTGTAATATCTGAGCTTCCACATGACTTTTATTAATTAAGTGTGAACAGTAATAGAGTATTTTTAATTTTGCTGGAAAACCGCTATTTTATGCAGCTTTTATGTTTATTTTAAAACCTTTATCTTGGTATTATTTGAAGGGATGATGGGTTTAAGAGGAGAAAGTGAATGTTTATGTCAGACGTTTGATTGATTGACTGCTCAGCCATGTGGTTTCTATGTTCATCTATTCTGTTCTGTCACTGCAGGTTCAGACAAAAGGCTGTGGTGGATTCTGCTACCCGCCCTCCTGGCTGTAGGTGCGATCGCCATCGTCTTCAAATTCAAAAGCAAGAAAGTTCACGATCACACAGGTATCCTCGCAGATAGAACACAGAATAATTATTTTTTTATACAGGTCCCAGGTGCAATTAATTATCACGTGTGATCAAAAACTACAATTTAATGTCTCTTTATGTGTTTAACAGAAACCATCGACACTGGAACAGAGAAGTAAGTCGGTCTTGAAATGTTTGACTGGTAATCAGCGTGAAGCAGATAATCACTTCTCCCTTCGCCTCCACAGCGCCTCCTTCCAGAGCCGGCCCGAGAGCACCAAGGATGGAGTCATGCTCCTGGGGGTGAAGTCATCAGGCGGAGAAGAGAACGGTGAGCGTCCTTTTCGTGCGTTTCCTGTGACAGTTCCTCTGGTCTGTGGCTGATTCTCCAAACACAATCTGGCTCTTGTTTCAGGGCTTTAGGGCCTTCACCGAGCAACAGAAGGTGTTTCCTGTGATTTTTTTCGCCCCCGCCCTAAAACAAGCAGCCGGGACTGAAAGATAGTGGCTTCCTAACATAAACACAGATTATTTTGGCCGGGAGCTATTGTGCGGCCTGTAAATGTCACCGCGGCTCATGCCTCCACCTATGAAAAAATTAGAAATTTAAAACCTTCCTCCCCGAAAACAATCAGGCCTGGACGGCTTGGCTCTGAGCAGCAGAGGGAAATAGAATCACGTCGTAGGAATTTTGCCAAGGAAGAAAATGTTTATGTTGGTACGGACCACTGGAAGTTTTGGGATTACAACTTTAAAACAAACAAAAAAAAGGGTTATGAACTTCCACATCAGCCTGTTTACATTATTCAGTTCTCGAGTCTTGTTTCCTTATTGCTCCTTTGTCTGTTTCAGCTGCTTAAAGTTAAAAAGGGGAAGAAAAAAAAGAAGCACGTGGAAGAGTTACTGAGTTGCAACGGATCTGCTGGAAGAACCGATGATTGATTTTGTTTTTATTTTGAGGAAATACTTTGGAGCATTTCAGTGTGTAAAAATAAAAAACAAACACGTTCTTCAAGGATTCAGGGCTTAAACTGAAGAGTATAAAAAACACAAATCATGATTTATGATCTAGAGACAGCCTGTTTTAATGAAGACACACTTACAAAGATGGTACAGAACTTTTCAATGTGGGGTACTGTGAAACAATAATGAATAAATAATATCTTACCTGTTGTAGATAGCTCTTTGAATGACTTTGAAAAGGAAAATAATCCTAATAATGACCAGACTGATGAGCTAGCGGCTAGTCTGAGAGGAGCCATGACCAAAGTGGACTGCTGCTGTTTTAAAACAACTCCTCAGTGGTGGACAAAGCTAACCAAAATGTTAGCTTTGTTAGCTCATAATCCGCTAACCAACATGTTAGCACTGCTATCTCATAATCCGCTAACCAAAATGTTAGCTTTGTTAGCTCATAATCCGCTAACCAAAATGTTAGCTCTGCTAGCTCATAATCCGCTAACCAAAATGTTAGCTCTGCTAGCTCATAATCTGCTAACTAAAAATATAGCTTCACTAACGTTAAATTGCTTAACTTTTAAAAAATATATATTTTTTTAATTAGCAGAGCTTTACATTAAATGTAAAAAAATTACCAGAAGCTAATGCTAAACAGCTAACTAGGTAAAAATTTGCAGAACCTACCAACTAACCACTAAGATGAGTGTCGTTAGCTTGTTAGTTAGCTGTTTGCAAACTTAAAGTTAGCCAAACCTAATTTAGTGGAAGCTAACTGGTTCGCTTATTGTCAGTTTTGCATTACACCACTAATTATATTGTATTCTGTCATGACTTGTAATTGATAAAGTAATCAGACACTTCTGGCAGGATTATTGTAACAATTATGCTGATTTTAAAACAGTGAAACAGCTCATTTCTGTGTTTTAAGACATTCCACTTTGTCTTGGCCCCACTCAGAATTATCAGCTCAGTAAAACCTGTTTCTTCAAAATGAGGTTGTCCAAAGAGCTATGTACGACAGGTAAGATATTAACTGTTCATTACCTTTACGCAGAACCCTGCTTCAAAAGATCTGAACTGTCCCTTTAAGTAAAGCTGCACGGCTGTTTTCTGTCTGTACATTTTGGTTCACAAACACGTTTCCTGTAAAGTTCACCCACTGAGGTTCATCATGTATTTGATGTAATAAATCACTTTTTTTGGTTTTATAGTCCTTTGGTTTTGTTGGTGTCGTATTTTATCTGATCTGAAATCCTGTTTGAGTTTTGATTCTGTGTTTTATGTTTCACTTAAATGTTTATAGAACTGGATCTTTGTAAGTTTTTTCCAGTAACCCTGGCTTTTGAGACAAAATTCTACAGTTATACAGAATATTATTTTTTGGACCTTGGATGTAGAAGTAGATTATTATTATTTTCCCTGAAGTTTTCTGTTAATAAAAAGGAACTCAGATGTAATAAATTGAATTTTATGAAAAGCCACTGGAACTGAACGGTGCTTATGGCTCCATAGAATTTCTGTCAATCAAGGTTTTCTAAATAAAGTAGAAAATGCATTAGTTGTGTCTTTAATTCATCAAATATGATCACCAAATTTTTCAAATCAATTTTTTCCCACCAGGTTTATGGTAAAGGCCTGTTTTTTAAAGATAATTTGGTGAGACACGTTTCTTCCCCGTTTATTTTACTTTGATCAGATTCACCACCAGAGGGCGCCAACAGTCAACACATGGCAGAGAAGTTTTCTGATCATTTGTATATAAAATAAATGCACTTTTATTCATGACTTTGCAATTATGCTTCATGTCTGTTAAATTAGGGTTCTGTGGCGAGGTTATCAACAATATCTTACCTGTTGTAGATACATACAGGTTGTAGGGGAAACCAGAACGTGAGGCAAAAATATTCTACTATAAAACTTTACATTACTGATAATTTGGGACTATTTGCAAATGCAAACAGCAGCAGAAGCTAATTGTAGCACTTCCTGTGCTGCCTGGAGCACTTCCTGTGACAACAATCGATGTTTTGGCCATGCTCAAATTAGTTGGGTGTCCAATCCTGGTCCTCTTGGGCTGCTATCCTGGATGTTTTACTTTCCCCCTGCTCTGCTGCAGTGATTAAATTACCTCTTCATGTTCTGCTGTAGCCTGTTGATTAACCATTTATTCATGACGAGTAGGATAGCGACTCTGGAGTACCGGGATTGGACACCCCTGCATGCTTGTCAGTTAGCAAGCAAAAAGCTAGCTTGGCTAACCACCAATCCAGTAACTAAAATATTAGCTTAGCAAACACTAAGCCACTAAACAGGTAAGGAAACTAGCGGAAGCTAATTGATAACGTCAAAAAAAAAAAACAAAAGATTTGTCCACAAAAAACATCAGAATCTTGTCTAATCTTGGCTCATGACAAACATTTCTACGACCATTAAACAGGTAAAACCACAAGCGAAGTATTTTCTTCACCAAAACCGTCCTTTCTGACCAGATTACACCTCAAACCTGAATTTCCCCTCGGCAAGACAATAAAGGCTATTTCTATTCTACAAGGATGTGAGTGGACGATGACGACTGTCACTCAATTTGTGTAACATATCTTTGTCTCTTTCCAGTTAAAGTTATCAGAACTAAATTTAGCTTAAGCTAATTGGTCTGCTAACAGCTTTCAAAGTTAGCGTAAACGCTTATCTGCTAAACGAAATGTTATTTTCACTGTTAGCGGTTAATGGATTAACAGAACTGTGACCACCACTGTTGATAAAACTTATTTCTCCAAACAGAAGTTGTTCAAAAAGTCATCTTCAGCAGGTAAGATACTTATTGTTCACAAAGGAATCATATGTGAATAAAATAGTGTTTGATGTAGACTTGCATGCACAACTAATGTGTGTGGAGTTTTTTTTTTCTTTTTGTTTCTAACTTAGTGGTTTTCAACAGACACCTCTGCAGCTCAGTGTGTGTAGATGTGTTTGTGTGTGTTTAACACAAGTGCAACTCAACAAGCACGTTTCCCTGAGAGCAAAGCGATGCGTCTGCTGAGGGATGACAGGAGGATCGTCTGAGCTGCGATCGCGGATCAGTAACCTGACACTCAACACGTTTTATCTTTTGCCTCGTCCAGGGCTACAGGACGAAGAGCAAATTGTCGAGCAGATTCTGGTCGAGTCGTCTTACTGAAAGAAGGGCTCACAACACATTTCTGCACGAGACAGCGAGTCAGAAAGTCACACAGGAGGCCTTTTACATTCATCTGGTTATAAGCACCTTGTTAAAATGAGCTTTTTTCTCTGGGTTTTCTTTGCTTTTGTTAATTTAAAGCTGTAAAAAGTAAGTTTTTTTAAATCATTTTTATTGCTGCAGCTTGTCAGTGTCAAAAAGCAAAGCTGGGCACTAACCGAAGAGTAAAAAAAAGGGGGGGGGGGGGGGGACGTGTTAAAACGCTGTTTCTAAGCAGGAAACACCAGGGAGAGCTTAGTTATTGTTTGTTAGCGGTGCCCAGCAACGGGATGAGGAACATGTTCATGTTTTTGTTGAAATTATTTACAGCTGGCTCTTTGAGGGCCACCATAACTCTCATGTGGCCCTCGATAAAATTGAGCTTGGCTCCCCTGGTCTAACATTACTATAGTTTATTCTTTGTCTCATATGGTGTATTATTCAGTTCTGTTCCCATCCTTTTTCACCATTTCAAACAAAAAAGCTTAGAAGTGATTTTTCCTCGCTGGTTTCAGAAAGGCCCTGTAGAGTTTATTCACAACAGAACCCTTCCTTATTCGACACTTCACACTGAACATGAAACCACAGAGGCAGCGACTCCAGCTGAAGAATGTCAGCGGAGGCGAGGCATGTGGTTCCATGTGACAGAGAAACCAGGTCCACTGGGTTCTGTTACTCTTCAGCCAGCAGAGATGCTGTGTGAAACGAGACGATCCAATGGCTGCAATAGAAAACAAAAATGGCTGTAACTCAGTTAATTCTGCAGCTATTGGTCTGAAGTTTTGGTTTGGTAGCTGAGGTTGATTTCCAACACGTACTCTGAAAGAATTTTGTTTAAAGCTTTGGCTGAAGTCGACTCTGTGTTTCTGTTAGCAAAATATCTCATGTGCCACAGGATGGATTTTAACAAAACTTTCAGAAACATCTGAGTCAACACAATTCAAGATGGCCGCCATTGCTAATCAATATTGGCCAGCAAAAAAAATGGCAACAATTCTGATAATTTCACAGACATTTAGCAGAAATTAGATTTTAGATGAGAATTATTCCCATCACGCATAATGTGCAAAGCTCTGGGTAATATTATGTTTTAGCTTTGACACTATAGTGTAGAGAGCAAATAAACGGGAGGGATCAGCTTCTCTGGAATATCAACATGTCTTTATTTACGCTCGTTTTTCATATTCTCGCGTGATCTCGGCAACACAACAGGAAGTGTCCTTAAAAAATAAAACACAAGTACATGACGAATCACTTAACAGAGAATTAGAAGTGTCTAAAACTGAGTTTATAAGAAACAAAATGTACCAAAAAGGATCATTTAGATCCAAATCAACAGAAAAAAAATCCACTGATGACTGAAAAAGAGAAAAATGACCTTAATGTATTTTATGCTGTTTTAAAATAGACAGTAGTAATCTGGATAAAAACTCTCCTCACATCAGTCCGTCAGCTTAAAAAAAATAAAACAAGTTTCATTTTAAACAAGATGATTTATTTCTGATCTAAAGTTAAATGACTTTGACTTTAACATATTTGGTATATTTCTGTGCCTCTGGCTGCTTCTGTCTCAGCTCCTGTCCGCTCCGGACTGGCGCAAGACTGCGTGATGACGTAATCAACCGGCTCGCGCTGCGGCGTCCCGCGCAAATAAATAAATAAATAAACTTTTCCGGCTATTGCTGAGGTCAGAGCACCACACGTGCTTTCAAGTGACGTCACAGATGATGACAGCATATATACCAGTTTGCCGGTCAGAACATTTTGCATTCTGAGCACAGCGGATCTGTGTTTATAAAGGAATTCGCTTGGATATTTCAAAATGATAAACTTAGAAGAGCTTTTTCAGTACATAGAGCTTATTCTTGAATTGAGTCTTGATAGTATGAAAGAAACTATTTTTTCTTTTCTCAACTGGATACAACATACTTTAACCCCCAAAAATGAACGTTATCAATTCATCAAATGTGCTCGAAAAATTAAATTGTACTATGAACTCCGTCAAAGTCTTTTGGCTATGTATGGAGGGACTTCCATCTGTCAAAGGAAAACTGCAGGAACGAACATTACTGGAACAGAGCAACTGGTACAAGAAAGGTTTTCACCAGCTGTAAGGCGGAATCTGGTTATAGGATGCTCTGTGATCAAAGATGTGAGATTCCAAACACCTGGAACTAAAGTCACGATCATTCCAGAAGCTACATCAGGTCACATTGAACTGCAACTGCATCAACTGGCCAAAGCAAATCCCAATATTAAATACAACACGATTATTATTCAGCTGGACAGTATTGATGCTGGATCAGGACATTCAACTGCCTCTAAATTTCGTGTTGCCTGTTTGGCTAACGTTGCTAAATCTCTGTCAGACTCTGTCTTTTTCTCGAGTCAGATCCCGTACTCAACAACAGACGACATGATAAACTGCATGTTGGATTTTAACGACTGGCTGGCCACGTGGTGCCGTGAGAGTAATATGGGCTACATAAACCTCTGGAGTGACTTTATGGAAAATCGTGATTTGATTAGTGAAGATGGCATCCATCCCACTTCAGCCGGAGCTGCTCTTATTTCAAAGAAATTCACCGATGTCATTGAGAGAGAGCAAGCAGAAAAAACATCTGAACAGATGCAGCCATCAACGGGAGAACCTGTCAATCTGTCACGCAACAACATACCCAATGAGGAACAAACACTGGTAATTGGTGGGCCCATCATTTATCATGTGAGATTAGAGTTTCCAGAGGCCTTCCTTATGTGCATGGAACGGCCCACAGCTGGAGACATTGAATTCCACCTGCAGCAGCTAAAAGCTGCTAATATAAGGTATAAAAGGATTATTATTCACACCGGCAGTATCGATGCGCAGTTATTTGGTGAAGGAACTGCTAAAGTTAACCTTGCTTGTCTGGGTAACTTTGCAAAAACTATGTCAGAATCAGTCTTCTTTTCTGGTCCGTTTCCTGACCACAGCGGAGAAGAAATGTTTTACCGGATGTCAGAAATAAACCGCTGGCTGTCCACGTGGTGCCTTGAAAACGACTTGGGGTACATAGAAAATTGGACTGACTATTGTAAAAACACTGATCTGATTCTTAAATATAAGCTCCATCCCATCTTGGTGGGAGCTTCGTTCCTTTCTAGAAACTTCACTAATGTTATTGAGGGAAAACAAAACCCAGTAACAGAGTCTTCAGAATAATTGCAGCCATCAGGTGCAAATGTGTGCTAGATTATCATAAAAACAAGTCTGTTGTCACATAAAGGGGAGCCAAATTGCAGAAATTGCGGATTGTGGCTCGGGTGGTCGCTGAGGCAAAACCTTGGGCGTGGGAGGAGCTCGGAGAGGCCATGGAAAAAGACTTCTGGCGATTCTGGTCCACCATCCGGCGTCACAGGGGGGAAAGCGGTTCGCCACCAACACCGTTTATGGTGGGGATGGTGCGCAACTCGGGACGTTGTGAAAACGAGGTCAATGAGGTGGTTAAAAAGCTCCTTGGTTGCAAGGCGCCGCAGGTGGATGAGATTTGCCCGGAGTTCCTTAAGGCTCTGGATGTTGTGGGGTTGTGTTGGTTGGCGCAACTCTACAATATCGTGTGGACATCGGGGGCAGTTCCCCTGGATTGGCAGACCGGGGTGGGGGTCTGTTTTGGTGACCTTAGGATCGCATCTCTGCTTTTTGCGGATGATGTGGCCCTATTGGCTTCATCAAATTGGTGATCTCCAGCTCTCAATGCAGCAGTTCGCAGCTGGGAGTTGGACTCCACCAAGGTTGCCCTTTGTCACCGATTCTGTTCATAACTTTTATGGACGCCTCCCTGGTGATGTGTTCTGGGCACGTCCCACTGGGAGGAAGCCCAGGACACACTGGAGGGACTATGCTTCTCGGCCGGCCTAGGAACGCCTTGGGATTCCCTCAGGGGAGACCAAGTGGCTGGGCGAGAGGGTTGTCTGGGTCTCTCTGCTTAGGCTGTTGCCCCCGCAACCCGATCCTGGATAAGTGGCAGAAAACGTACGGACATTGCAGAAACTAAAATAGTCGGAAAGCGTCTAGCAGCTTGTAACTGATTGGTAGTTTAGCTTCATTTTTTTTCTCGTCACTCGACCAGAGAAAACTAACACAAGAGCACACAAATTTAAAAATAGCCTACATTTAGACAGACAGACACCTCTGCTATCTACAGGGGTTTCCTCCAGGAACTCTGGTTTTCCCAACAAAAAAATTGTTGACAGACAGACAGACAGTCAGTCAGTCAGTCAGTCAGTCAGTCAGTCAGTCAGTCAGTACAGGGGTTTCCTCCATGAACTCTGGTTTTCCCCACAAAAAAAATGTAGACAGACAGACAGACAGTCAGTCAGTCAGTCAGACAGACAGACAGACAGACAGTCAGTCAGTCAGACAGTCAGTAAGTAAAGGGGTTT
>JAUBOC010111930.1:0-11944 GCA_032275365.1 Anablepsoides cearensis | reverse complement strand
GATTTATGTTTCACTTTGGTGAAGTTTCTCTTCTGTATGTAACAGAGTTGATGTAATCCACTGTAAAAGTGACAAAACCAAAGTTATTTTATTGCATAACAGGTTATTTTTATCCTAACCAGGTAGTTTAGGGTTAGTTTTCCTCATCCTGACTAAGTAGTTTCAGCTAAAATGTTACCTGTTAAGATAATTACTGACAAACATGATGCTGCTTTCAGTTTCTCACTCATTACAACTTTGAAGTAACTAAACCTACTTTTTAAAGTTGCAACACTCTCAGCTCTGCATTCCTGCAGTGACATGAAGGTTGTTAAATTGATCCCAGAGTTGTCCAGATGTTTGAAGATCTTCCACAGCCTGTCAGCCACAATCATGCAGGACTGCCAGTGGGATTAATTAGGCTCTAATCAGATTCTGTGTCGCACGCCAGAGAGAGAGAGTTCTTTCCTTCCTTCCCTACACCAGGTAGGGATTAGGGTTACAAAGCTGGCCAGTTTGGGTATCTGCACTGACACACACTCAATAAAAATAGGTTTATAACGGCTTAAACAACATATAACTAGTTTTAATATGATGCTAAACCGAGCAAAGCAAAGTAACTTTGTGCTTATTTCCAAAGGTATTTACTGTCCAGTGACTAAATGGTTGCAACATGGTTGTGTTTGATGTTGAATATTTCTGGGTTGGCTGCACTGAACAGAACAATTGATTAGAATTTGATGTTGTGAGAAGAACAGAGAACTTTGGTGGGGCTGTAAATCAGGGTACAGAACAAACTTCACAACATTCTCCAAGAATTTACTTCTCTCTGATAATGATTTGCTTCCCTGCAGCAAAATTCATCTTGGAGTGATAAGAAGGGCATCTGGAGTGTGTTGAGAAGTAAACAAAACTCCACAAATAGAAATAATAAAAGACAGAAACAGCATCAGTGAACCTGGTAACTTTTAGACGTTTTATAAATCAAACATTTTATAAATACATGTCTCTGTAGAAATAAATACTTTCTCTATTTCTGTCTTTGTTTTAGCTACTGTTCCACTGCTTTTAGACAAACACTTGCTACTTTACATTGAGCTGCTTTCTGTCCTGTTAAATAAGACAAAGTTACGCCCTGAGTACTCGCTCTAGCTGCACTAGCCTAATTTTAGCTACCATTCTGCTGATTTGCTGTTTACTACCTTCTGTTTACCTTACTGCCTTTTGCTACTTTCATCTATTAGCTGGCCATTTTTTGTTTTTATAGTTTTTTTAGTTTTGACAGTTTAGTTTCAAACTTCCTCAAAGGTCAATGAGACTTCTGCGATGTCACTCGTTTTTAAATTTGTTTGGAAGCAAATAAATTGAAACATTTCACGTTTTCTCTGTATTTTAATGGCACATTTCATACAATTAATTTCAAAACAAACACTTGTTTCATTTTAACGTTGCTCAAAGAAGACGAGAGAGTGCAGAGCAACAGAAAAAATATTTAAACTTCTGAAGCATTTAATTTTCTAAAGGTACTCCTTTTTTCCTTTTCCTCCTGAGTAGAAATGCAAACATTGAACACCTTGAAGCAATAAATTAATTTATTCTTAGAACTTTTCTGACATTTTAAAAGTCTTCAGAAGAGTGGATTTTCTGCCACCTGGTGTTAAATGTTGCTCATTACACCCTTGAACAAACATTTTACCATAAAATGATGAAAAACTTACATAAGTTAAATATTTTAATCTGATTTTTAAAAACTGATCAGTGTTTTATTATTGTGGCTTCATGAAGCTCAGGTTTCATCTGTTGTTTAAAGTTCTGTTCTTTGGTTTAACCATTTTTTATTTAAAAATCCTGACAGTTTAGTCACACTGCAGATGGACTTTCTATCAAAACACATTGAAGCTCAATGACCTTTGACCTGTTTGATCAGCTCTTTTCCTCTTGTCTTTCTGCAGACTATTTTCACAGTAAATGGTGTTCATTTAAATATTGTGAAGGAAGTAGAGCATAAAAATGCAGCTCTTGGACTTTTTATTTTAGTTATATTATTATATTTGAGTCATTAAGCCTCATAATGACTGGTAGCTTTGTTTCAAATAAACGTGACTGCAACAGATAATGGTTTTGAAAGGTTTAGTTACTATTGGTCTTTATTGCATACATAGTTTTTATAATGTTTTTTACTGTTTTAATTTCTAATTTTTAGCTTTTTACCAGCTGATAATTGTTTTCATCAATATCCATTTTCTTTTAACGGGTTTTTTAAACTGAGTTTATGTTGTGAGCATAATGTTATGGGAGCAGTGTGACCAAAATAAGACCTTAAAAATAAGAATGAATAAGTTACCAACATGTTTTTCTGTAGGTTAATAAAGCTAAGATAAGTATGTATATGTGAACATGTATAGTTTTATAAAACAAACTAGTTAGTCCTGTGATAAACTAACAACCTGTCAGGTTGTGTTTTGGTTCCAGCTTCCTGAATCTGTTTATTTTTTTATAGTGTAAGGTGTTGGTGAATAACAGATTTTAAAAGATGAGTCACTGAGTGACTCAGATATTTGTCTCTCTGCTCAGGAGCTTTGTGTCCTGCCAGGAAATCAGGAAAACTTCTGGAAAAGTCCTCAACCATCAAGACAATCAAGTGAAAGGAGAAACACATCATAGTGGCAGGAAAACAGGTTCCATTTCAAAATAAAGGCTTGTTTTTGTAACATGGTTGAAAAGCAAAATAAAAATTTGTGTTTTTAGTAGATTTTTATCTTAAAGTAACTTAAATTAAGTGGGAGCTTGTTTTGCTTTACTGTTCATTATAGAAAAAGTGTATTTATTTTTTACCCAAACATAATGGCAAATGAACAAAAAGCTAACAATAATTTTATGCCTTCACTAACTCTAAATGTAACAAAGTAAGACCACCAGCATATTTAATTATCTTTTTTATAAAGTTACATTTAGTGAAGCTTCTGTGAAAAGTTAAAACAATATTTAATTCTTGTTTATGGTTAAGGCCCTGTCACATTAGATATCTTATGCCAACTTATGAAACATTTTTATTGGTAATAAAAATTATATATTTAATAAATTTGTTCAAATTACATTATTTACATTCCGAAAAGAAGCTTCCTGTTGATTTTTTCAATTCTATCGTATTTAAAATGTTGATAAGTTGTCTAGTGTGACAGGGCAGAGTTTTGAAGTAGAGGCTAAGCTAGTAGTGCTATTAGCAACCGGCTAACTTATATTAGCATATTCTCACTTAACCACAACAGGTAACATTCACAATAAAATGTGCTTACCAGCATTTTGAGACTAACTTCTTTTAAGTTGACATCTTTTTGTATATCTTGTCCTGAAAGTTAAAACATTTCATTTTAGTTTAAGGGTAAGTTAATCAGGAGTTCTGATAATAAACTATGCTAACATTAGCTACTAGCTAACATATATTAGCATATAATCAGAAACATTACCACAAGTTATGAAGACTTCAGAATATATTAATCTAGTTAAATGTGTTTTCCAGCATCTTTAGTCTTCTTTTTTTGAAGACACGTTGTGTTGTGCATCTTTTACTAACTTTTAAAGCATTTTATTCTGAAACAGGAAGTAAGACTTATGTTGAAGCTGAGCTAGTTTTCAAAATAAACATTACATTGAAATTATTTAATAACTAAAATATATTTTTTAAAGCTAAGTGTTGCTTTAATACACTAAAAATGACGTTTTAATACAAACTACAGGTTGAAGTTGTCTGTTTTATTTTGAAGGGTCGCACCGGAAGTTGATTTTGTACTCCGGCACTTTGACGCTTTGGATGCGGCAGAGCAGCAGCGCAGCAACGCACCGTCCCCGTTCCTTACAGACTATAAATACTGACAGCAGCAGAACTGGAGCACAGAACCAGAACCACAGAACCTGAACCAGGTAACGACCAGGTGAGTCAGGAAGGCTTTTATGTTTTAAATCTCTGCAGCTAAATGATGCACATCGGGGTAAACTAGTTTTTTATGTTTAATTTATGAGTTGTAGTAAAATAAAATAAAACAGTGCATCATATATGAACTTTAGCTGATGAAACATCATATTAAAACTATTTTCCTCCTTTATTTTGACTCATTTTTAGTCTTTTCAGTTCATCTATAATTGCTGACTTGCTGATTACTGTTTATAATGCTCACTCATGGGTGTGACCTTCATCTCTGGATGAAAACAGCTGGATTAGGGCAGATGACGTCACTTTGTGGTTGGTTTACAGAAGAGGAATGTTTAAAAAGTGTCATTACTTATTGACACATTGTAAAGTAACATAATGATCAGAGTTTAATGTCAGCAGGTGTCCTGGTTCAGGACTGACCTTGATTTCCTGTCAATCAAACTGAGGTGGACAGGAGCCTCCTCTGCAGAAAGTAGTTCAGATCATTGCACCGTTGTTCTGTTTTATTCTACTGGGACACTGGAGACGAGCATCGGGTCACCTCCACAAATAATCCAGATTATTTTCAGCTACAGCACTGTAAAACTGGAGACAGGCTCTTCTAGAAAGAAATAATTTAATGTGCAGCTGCGTCTTAAAAAATGTGCACTATGTGAAGAATTTACACACAGATTACACAATAAACAGGTTTGTAACAAAAGCTTTTACTCAAAAAGCTAAAAATACATTTATTTTCACAATATTTACACAGTAAACGTCAATGATGGATATGAGCATAAAAACAAAACAACAATAAGATGCTTCGCCTGGATTCAGTTTAAAATCATTCATTAATCTGGAATGAAAAGTGACATTTTAACAAGATATCGTTTTTTATTTTAGCCCTGAAAACTAAATGGAACTAATCTTTATGACTTTACTAAATGAAAAAGTAAAATAAGTGTTTTAATTACTGTTAATAGTGAAGTTAATGGAGAACTGCAGTCAGCATCTGGACTGGAGGTTTTTCAGTTGTGTAATCAGGACGTCTGCAGCTGTGTGTGTTTTTATTCTGCAGCACGTCTCAGTGTTTCCCCTCGCTGTAATCTGAAGTTTAATCTCTCTGTAAACCTGCTTCTTCCTGCAGACCGTCAGTAAATAAATATTAATAAATATTATATAAATAAATATTCCTGTTAGTTTTAATGCTTTTTTAACATGTAACCTCAGAATTTCCACCTTTTTGCTTATTTTAACTGTAAAAAGCCATAAAACGTCCTGTGATTAAAGATTATAAATCCTGCCTCTGGTTTCTGCTTTAACAGGTTAAATCAATATAAAAATGCTCAGAAGCTTAAATTAATACTTTTTTATAAAGGATTTTGAACATCACGCGTTGGTGTTGCAAATTTGAAAAGCTGACCAGCAGAAGTCGACGCTAAAAATAAATTTAGTGTCGCCTGGAAAGATGGAAAAACACTTCCTGTCCTCTACTTGTTACCATGGCAACATGAGGTGATGGTGAACAAAAACAAACACATGAAAATAATCAGTTACATAAATCAGACCTAAAATCATCAAGTAAATCAATGGTGAGTTGTAGATGTTCATCAGTGGTTAAGACATTTAAATGTGTCCAGTAGTTTGTGGGATATTTTGCTAACAGAGACATTAAAACTTTATCTGGTTTCTGGTGGACAACAAATGATGCTTTTAAACTTTTAAATAGTTCATTATTAGGTTTGAAGACAGGAGTTTATTCATCAAAGAAGTCAGGATAAAGTGTTTTGAGGGTAAAAATGATCAGAGTGTTGCAGCCAGGGGTAAAAACTGCACGTAGATGAGAAAGAACTCATAAATTCCTCCCTGTTTGTTCAGTTTTTGTGTTTGAGCCAGACGAGATGGAGAATGTGTGTCTGCTGGTTAACCAGGCGAACATCAGAGAGAGACAGAGAGGAGAGAAAACTGTGGGTCAACAGAGAGAGAGCTGCTGGTCTGTTATATAAGACCTCCAGAGGTTCTGATCCCAGGCCCGTTTGGACCTGACCTCATTGTGTTTAATGAAACATAAGATAATCAGAGGTTATTTTTACATTTCGCTGAGTCATGGTGCAAACTGCTGAGCAAACGTTTCAGTTTTCTTCTGCTTAGCTTCATCTGTCTGTGTTTCTGCCGCCCCCTGCTGGACACATGATGTCATTACAGCTTTAAATAAATCAGTTAATATGAATATTCTGTGTTCTAGGTTTTTCTCATTACTTCTTGCTGCTCCATCTGAGAGGATGTTAATGATGATGATGATGATGATGAAGAAGAAGGGCTCCCGGGAGTCTCTGGCTGTGTTGGCTCTTCTTCTGGCCTCGGCCAGCTGTATTCTGCCCCCGTCCAAGGACGAGCTGAACGGTGAGTGTGTTTACATGGGAAGAGAAGCAGCAGACAGAGGTTTGTTTAAATATTCATGTTTGTGACTCACAGACATCTCCATCCTGGGAGAGAAGTACCTGGACAAGCAGATCGAAAACGCCATCGACGGCGTGAAGGAGATGAAGAGCGTGATGCAGAAATCCTCAGAGGACCACAGGAAGTTTGTGGACGATCTGGAGAGAACAAAGCAGCTGAAAGACGTAAAAAAATCAAACAAATTGACATAAATTTGTGTTTAACAGAAGCAAAAAATACATTTAGTAAATATATAACGTGTTTAAAATTAATTAACTAATAATTGTAATTATTTAATTAACACTCACTGAAATTTATGCAAAAAAAATCAACCAAGGTAAAGCTAAAAGAAGCAGAACATTGACAAAAGAGCTGAAAGTAGTAAATCCAAAATAAAAGTAGCAAACTGCTAGCTATAAAAAACTTTTAGCTTGTAGCAAAAATCTCTCATTACAAAAATCTATATAAATGTTAAAAAGCTAGCCAAATGTAGCACTACAATAGCTAGAAGCTAAAAGTAGCACAAGTTAGCTAATAACTGAAAGTGGCAAAATACTAGCTACAGCTAAATGTAGGCTAGCTAAACATTTCAAAAAGGTAAAAGTAGCTAAAAGCTAAAAATAAAAGTAGCACAAATATATATAACAGCTGAAAAAAAAGGCTGGCTAAAAGATTAAGTTGTACAAGGTTAGCTAATAACTTAAAAGTAGCACAAGTCTATATAGAAGCTAAACATAGTCAAATGCTATCTCAAAGTAACAAAACAGTCTGAAAGCAAAAGGCTAGCTAAAAACTACGAGTATGAAAAGCTAAAGTAGTGAAAGTATAGCTTTATTTAAATGCAGCAAACTAAAAGTAAGTAAACAGTAGCAGGAATGTAAAAGTAGCTAAATGCTAGCTAAAACTAATTCACTGATCATTACCTAACTACAAGTAACAAAAGGCTACTTAAAAGCTAAAGAAGCTAAAGGCTAGCTAACTAAACTAAAATTAGCAAAAATTAAATGGTAATAAGCTAACTTCAAGGGTCAAAACAGTAGCTAGAAACTAAAAGTAACAAAGGGCTAGCTAAAACTTAGTCAGCAGAGTGCAAGCTAAAGGTAGCAAATGGCTAGCTGAAAGCTAATCAATGCTAGCTGTAAGCTAAAAATAGAAAAAGGCTTATTGCAAATATCTACTGCATCAAAAAAAAAAAAACTAGCGTAGAGCTAAAAGTTGCACAAAAAGAAAACAAATCAAAGCTTCATCTCATGAATGAGCTGAAATCTGATAAATAAGGACAAAAAACAACAACACAAAGTATGAGGATGTTTATCTACACACATTTTACATTAATAATGAGGTCATTGCTTTAAAAGAAGAGTTTTGTGGCAGGAGGCGATGCGAGAGGCTGAGGAGCTGGAAGCTAAGCTGGAGGAGGAGCTTTGTAACGAGACGATGAAGACTCTGTGGGAGGAGTGTAAGCCCTGCTTGAAGAAAACCTGTGTTAAATATTACTCCAGAACCTGCAGCAGCGGCTCCGGGCTGGTGGGGCGTCAGGTGGGTCAGGCTCACAACATAAAAAGATATAAAACAAACAAAGTTTAACCTTTCCTCCTCTGAACCACAGCTGGAGGACGTGCTGAACAGAACATCTCCCATCTCCATCTGGATCAATGGCCAGCGCATCGACACCTTGGAGCAGGAGGGGCGGCGGCAGAACGAGGAGTTCAGGGACCTGGAGGACAAATATACAGAGATGGAAGACGGCGTGGACAACATCTTCTCAGACAGCATGAAGGTACAGAAATCACCTAAAGTCTCCTACTTCCTGTCCAGGTTCCAAAGCAGGAGAAACGATGACATCACTGTGCGCTCGTTTCCCAGGTGGCGGATCACGTCCACCCGCCCGTCTTCTTCTTTCCTCGGTTCCTGGCGCCGGTTTCTCGTCACAGCAGAAGCCTCCAGACGCTGTTCCACAACCCTTTCCCTGACTTCCAGAGTCTGTTCTCCCCCATGATGGAAATGAACCGGCATCTGTTCGACTCCATGATGGACCTGGACTCTGACCCTCCGACCAATCAGGGTCAGTTTTCCTCTGACGTCACGCGTCTGACCTCACGTCAAACACGGACGTAAAGCTGGATTTGTGCGTTTGTTGTTATTTTTACTGCTTACAGACGGCAGTGTGAACGAGGACGTGGTCATCACCAGGCCCTTCGGCAGCGGCAGGATGACCTGCAGGGAGATCCGTCGCAACTCGGCCGGCTGCATCAAGTTCCGCGACGAGTGCGAGAAGTGCAAAGAGATCCAGCATGTTGGCGAGTCCAAGACTGTTAAAACTAAAATAAACCTTTAACTGGAGTCACAGCCTGAGCGCTGAACGCCTGCTGAAGAGTTGTTACAGAAAAAGTAGCTAAAAGCTAGCTAAAGGCTAAAGCTGGTAAAGATTTTCTAACTAAAAAAAAACTTAACCAAAGCGCAGCAACTGAACTTCTTGAATCCATTTATGCTTCACGTTCTGCTAACCTGCTAACCTGCTAATAGCAGAACTAGCTCCTCATTTAGCGGATTAGCTTCTTTGCTAACTTCAAGGACAGTTAGCAGACTATTTAGCTTCCTCTTAATCGACTTTTGCTAATTTTAAATCCATTAAAATAGTTACATATAAAATAAAAATATATATTTTTATGCTGTTTATCCCAAATTAAATAAAACCGTACCTACTTACAGGCAGTGCATGTAGCATGTAGCATCTTTAATTTAAGAGCATCAAAATGAATTAAAATATTTAACAATGTTTAACTAACAAATAAAAAAATTAATTTCCTATAAACTATGGTATAGAAAATATTTGACTCATATCAAATGTTATTTATAAAAAGGAAACTCAAAAATTGTTTTATTCTGAAAGGGTTAAAGTGGAAGTGTAACTCTTGTTTGGATTGGCCGATTGGCCACAGATGATCCCACCCACCTTCACTTTAAACCAATAGAATCAAACTAACAGGTTTGCATCCGTCCTGCTAACTGTTAATTTATTTGTTGTTTTAAGAGTGAAGCTAACTTCCTGTTCAGCTGTAATCACCTCTGATCAACACCTGGTCCCTTTGTTCTCAGGTAATCTGCTGCTTCCTGGTGTCTCAGATTGTTTTAAAGCTTTTTATTTTTTGTGGTTGTTCCTTGACAGACTGCTCCGGGAAGAAACCGCTGGAGGGTCCTCTGAAGGAGGAGCTGGAGGCGTCTCTGGCCATGGCCGACCGTTTCACCCAGCGGTACAACAACATGCTGAAGAGGTTCGAGGAGCAGATGTTTAACACCTCCTCCATCCTGGACCTGCTCAACAAGCAGTTCGGCTGGGTGTCGTCTCTGGCCAACAACACCAAGGAGGACATCTTCCGGGTTAAAGCGGTACGTCACGGCAGAGATTCTTAACCTGTGGGCCGTGAGCGCCACCTTGAGGTTTTCAAAAGAACAACAGTTTTTAACTTGGGCTGCAGGACCAGAATAAGGTGCAATACACTTTCTCACCACTAGGAGTGGTAGTGCACCACAACTTTAATATGTAGAAGAAGAACTTTAGACAGAGAGTGGAAACCTTTCTTAAAGGAGACCTAATATGTTGGTCCTAGAAGAAGTTAGGACACATCTATACAAAACATCTTCATTTGATTTAATTCACTAAATTAATGTCAGATAATGAAATTTCATCTTTTCAGTTCTGTCTGTTCTTTAGCTCTTCAGAATGTGCTGCTTTGCACAAGTTTCTATGGAAACCCCCTCCCAACCTTTTGTTTACATTAACTCCGCCCCCTGCCAGAAGTTTACTTTCAGTTTACTTTCAGTTTCTTTTCAGTTGAAAGTTCTATTTTTCCAAAGTCTTCCATGGTGAAATAATTTACACAAACTACAGCTTTCTCTGTTAATATTGCTAGAAACTAAAAATAAAATAAAATAAAAATAAAATGAACATCTCTGTTCTCCATGACTGTTGTAAAACAGCAGAACCGTCCTGTGAGGAAGTGGGCGGAGTCTCTGCTTGTGTTGCCAGGAGAGGAGCTGGGCTCAGGTTGGGGTGGGCTGGAGTGAGACTTGTGATGTCACAAGTAGCTGTGTTCAAGACACAGAAAAATACATTTACTTATAGTAAAAAATACATCTGAGTGCATTTTATTTGGTGTTTGGGCTGTTTGTAGAAGCAGGACAGACCAAAATGTAAGTAAAAAAAACTGAAAAAAGTGAATTTTGCATATTTGGTCTCCTTTAAATGAAAAGTAGAAGCAAAACTGATCAAAAGACCAAAGTTTGTCACTAATATGAAGCAGCTTCTGGTTCTACCATGCAAAAGTTTAAAAGTTCAGAACATTATCAAATACAGTTGCAGATAGTTTAATTTGCACTTTAAAAACAAACCACAAAAATTAATTTGATAAACATTTTGAATTTATTTTAAGGAAACTTTAAACTTGTCTAAAAGCTGGTATTTTATTGTTTGTCACTAATATGAAGAACAGCTTCTGGTTCTACCAGGCTTTATTTTCATTTGTACTTTATCAAATTTAGTTTTACAGTTTTTTATTTGAAACATTTACATTAAACGTTTTATTTATTTTATGCCCACAATTATATTTATTGAACTGTCTATTTTTTTTTTTTTATCATTTATGTTAAAATAAAGTTAGTTTTGTGTTGATCTGAGTGTCTGTTGATTGTTCTGGTCAGGTTACAATATAAACAAATGTTTGTCATAATCATGTCTTGTGATTATTTGACAGGAGTTTTACTTTTAAACTGTAAGTGTATTTAATTTAGTTATAACATAAATACAGTAAAAATTAAACCAAGTTTTATAATAATTATCATATTGATCTGTACATTAATGTCTGACTGGACCTCCTTCCTCTTTATGTTTAATAAAGAGGTGAAAAGGCTTAAGAACCCCTGGCATTAAGGGATTACAGGTTAGACTTGTTTGGTTCTGTGTTTATCTGCAGTAACCTGTTTGTGCTGCAGGTGATGTCTAAAGACACAGAGGAGAAGCAGGGCGCAGGAACCAGGGTGTCTGTTCAGCTCTTCGACTCCCCGGTCATGAACTTCACCGTGCCGGGCGACGTTCCCTGGACCGACCCAAAGTTCTCTGAGGTGGTGGCTCAGGAAGCTCTGGACCGCTACAAGGAAAGCAGCGTGTGAGTGGAAAACAACAGAAAACAGAACATTTCAGGAAGAATCTGAAAACTGAGCAGGCTTCAGGTTAGTGAGTATGATGAAAATTTTAGGACCAAACATTTTGTCACATGGGCCAAAATCATAAAGTCAGAAGGACTTGAGGGCCAAAAATATGTTTCCTTTACCTGCTCAACAATAAACTAAACATTGAATACTTTAATTAAACAAATAGTCAGATTTATTGCTGGAAATAGATGCATAAATTAATCTAGATCCAGAACTTTAAAAGTGTTTTGCAGGATTCCCTTATTGAAAGAAAGTTTGCAGTTCAAATATAAAAGCAGAAACTCAAAGTACTTAAACAGTTTCACCACTGCTCCATTTGAGTCAAATACAGTCTTCTAAAGTTGGAACAATCTCATTAAGTAAACTAATGTCTGTCAGACATGAATCCCACACAGAATATATATA
>JAUBOC010111435.1:0-12013 GCA_032275365.1 Anablepsoides cearensis | reverse complement strand
TGTTTTTGGTCTGTGGGAGGAAGCCGGAGTACCCGGAGAGAACCCACGCATGCACAGAGAGAACATGCAAACTCTACACAGAAAGGTCGCCGGTCCCCCCCCCCGGATTTGAACCGGCGACCTTCTTGCTGAGAGTGTTTGAGTTATTACAAATCCAAACTGAGAGCTTAAATTGTTGTTGTGGTATGCACGTCTTTAAAGACTTCAGGTAACTAAAGGAGTGGTTGTTAGAGTCGTGACTTGATTCTGATTTTTGGTTCTGATTCAATCTATCTAAAGCTGCATTTCGACTCTAAATCAGTTTATTACTGAATATACCTGCTTTTATACTCATAAAAAATCAACCTGGATCTTCTTTCTGCAGAACGTTGTCAATAATTTGACATTAAAAAGTTTCATCATTTTAGCATTGATGTCTCAGCAAGACGCTTCGGAGCGATGCAGCGTCTTACACTAACAGCCACACATACGCTGCTTCTTTCTGAGCCATCTTAGGGTGGACCTACTTTCACATGCCCTTTGATGTGTGTCTCATTCAGCACTTTGCTGCAAGCCAGTTTTTTTTTCTCTCTCTCTCTGAGCTGCTTTTATCTAATGGGCTGGTTTTTGCTTATCTTTACTCCGTATATGCAAAAACTATGAGCCAATTTTTGGGTTAAGTCTATAAGAGCAGGTACTCTCACATGCCATTAATATACCACAAAGCATCAACCTTTTGCTACACCATTAACAAATGAGGATGACCACTTGACTGTGTTCCCTTCAGCTACTGAGCAGCTCTACTCAGAATTATGAATGTGTAAAAGTAGCAAAAATGGCATTTTACGAGCTCCAAAGTGGTGTTCTTTGAAAACAGATTCCAGAGTGAAGAAATCTGTCATATCAGAGCCTCTCCTCTAATCTAACCTGTACCCTAGGGTCCACTCTTTCAGAAAAAACTTGTTAACAGAAAAAAGTCGGGTCTCACTGCCCCCCAGGGACCTATTTTTTGACCACACCACTTTTCCAATGTGGCCATCAAAATTAGGGGAACATGAAACTTAACTGTCAATAATTTAGCTATAACCTAACCAAATTTTATGATCAAGGTATCAGCAGATTAATATTAAGTCTTCAATCTTAATGACCTATCATCAAACAATTATGCACAGTTGGCTCGTGGCCACATGACTGAGAGGCTGCCCATATTGTCAGTCTTTGCAGTAAAATTGATAATAATCCACTAAATATCATCACTACTCTCCATAGGAACAGATCCTTGAAGAAAGCTCAGGCAGTTTTAGCTGAGCCTAACCACCCCGTCTTAAGAGTTTTGTTTTTTACCATCAGGACGCAGATTTGCTTTGAAAAGATGTAGAACCAACAGATTTAAGAATTTCTTTTACCTGCTTTTATTGTCATTTTAAATACTTCTTTTTGCTTGTTGTGTGTTTGTAGTTTTTATGCCTATACCATGATGGTTTTTATAGTTTGTTTTTTTTACTGTATCTGTGGTTGATTGTTTTTGTTTCTTGCTGGTTGTGACACAAATTGCACCATGGGGATATTAAAGATAACTTGAACTTGTCTTTCACGCCATCAGCTTGCATCCCATCAGGATCTTGCTCCGTCCCTGCAGCTGCTGTTTGACCACATACCACAGAGAGAGCAACACACTTTTCAGCAGATGCACTCCTCTGTGCACGTCTGTGTTTGTGCTGGTCTTCTTCCTGTTCTGCCCTTCCTCTGCTGGGGGTTGCTTTATTTAAACACTCCTCTGACTTCCAGTCTTCTCTAAATTATTGAAATGTTTTTGCAAGTAAATATCCAGCATTACCTTCATGTTTTTATTTTTTATTTTGACCTTGCTTCAGTGTTCTTGGTTTTCCCCATCTCGCCTTGCCCTTGCCAAGCTTTTGACCTCTGTTTTCTGTGCCCCGATCTCTGGATTTCTGATCTGATCTCTGATTCCTGCTGTATGACTGCCTGTTCTCTGTTTAATCCTCTAAGTTTTGGGTTCATCCCTGACGATCTGTTGGAACTCTGCTTCTGCTCCACTGATTGTGACGTCACTGCCTTTGCTGTTCTGTCTATGAAACGAGTGTGTATTCTGAGAGCTAAAGGTGTTCTGAGGTTAGTGGCTTTCTTTTCTAATATTATTGTGTTCCCCAATTCCTGGATGGTTACCAACCTGTTTTTCTCTTCTTCAGTGATCCGTGTGACGTTTCCTGGCTCCCACCTGCTTCACTTAAAAAAAAAACTTTGTTAAAACATGTTCAGTGTCTGGCTGAATTTTTGGGTCCTCTGTTTGTTACAGTTTTGGCTTTTTTCAGTGTCTGTAGGAATCATATATGTATATACTTTCTGATGGACTTGGCCAGCTGCTCCTAAATAACATTCATGTTGCTTCAATCACCGGCTTCAAAGGCACCCGCTTCGGATGTTATCATCCATTAAATGGACGCTATTAGCCGTTATCAGTCCCATAAAGTGGCTTCAGACTGTCCCAACTGTGCTGCCTAGCGAGTTCTCTGTCCTATACAATGGCTTCAGACTGTCAGCTGGTTAGTATGAGGCATAAAACCACTAAGGTTGTTTTTATGCAATCTGGTTAATATGAGGCATAAAGTCACTAAGGTTAATTTTAGAGAAAATGTCATGGGCTACGATAAAGTAGACCAGAAGTAGACCGGAAGTATATGGCACTGGTAACCCACTAGGGGGCACTGTCGGGATAGTTTGAAGCCATTCTATAGGACTGATAACCGCTGATAACATCCGAACCAGCTGTCAAAGGAGCAGTTGAAGCAAAATGACACTATTTCTGTTTGAGCAGTTCAGCATAAACAAACACATTCTCAAACTTATGACCAATCGAACAGATGCTTTGACTCTTGTGAAAAAAAGTTCTTGTGACGAGAAGGGAAGAACAAAGCTACAAGAACAAAATGACGCCATCACACAATGACATCTTGGGACTTGGGACTGACACATGTTCTGAACCCCTTAGATAATTCAGAAGACACGGGGGTGAGACAGAGCTGACCTCTGTTGCCTCTGTGCTACCTATGGAGGCAGTCTCAGGAAAGGATCTCTTGACTTCTGTTCTGTGTCATCTTTGTGCTCCAACTGATTTCATTAACGTGACAAATTGATGATGTACGCGTTGGGCGACTGTTCTCCCGCGGTATTTAAATGTGTAAACGATGTAGAGCAGAACTTTTGTTTTTGTTTTTTACTTTCCCATACGAGCTTGTTTGTTGCAGGACCATATTTTTCCATTACTTTCAACAACTGCGAACTGCGGTGATTCTGAGACCCACAAACATCGGACCCTACGGGCGGAGGAGGAAAACAACAGTAATCTCTCCGGCACAGGGAAGGATGGTTAGAGAGAATAGTCAAATCTCTGCAGGGCCGAGGATATGAGACCCAAGTAACATTGAAAGTGAAGAACATAAAAAATGTATCAAAAGCATCTGGTACAACACAATCGTATGCTTTGAGAAATGTTTACAAATGTCTCACATATATATAACGTGTGGAGCAACATGTTTTCCCCACACCTCTTGACTCTGCAATCAAAGTACTCTGAACACTCACTGGTGGGTGGGATGTGCCCGGCTCCAGCAGCAACTTCTGAATGAGCAGACGGAGCTTAAAGACAGACTGGTCTGTTCAGCCTATTTGTGGATGTTGAGGATTTTTTTGCTTCACATAAAACAACTGTAGATAGTCAAGCTAAAGGACCATGAAACGTGCAGACGTCTGTCTGCACTCACTGTCGTGTTGGTGAAACGTTCTTTTCCACATGAGCATTTTATTTTCCACTGCGCCATGGATAAACAACATGTGCATCAGCCAGGCCTGGGGTGGAGCCTCAGCCAACAAATGCCACCTCCACATGGGCCCACCACCATCGAGGAGGACCCTCAAGGGTTGGTTCTGTGTAAGCTGATTACTGGCAGCATGAACAGTGCATTTTGAAAGAATAAGTTTGTGTCATTTGGGTTCATGTTGCCAGTTGTTGGCTAAAACTGTCCCAACTTGGCTAATGAATTTTAAAACTGTGGTGGTTTTAGAAACAGACTTAATCAGCATTAAAAACTTATAGCAGAAGTGAAAATAAATGAATTTTATTGCTAGTGGCATAATTCTAGAAACATAAGGATCTTCAATGGGACATTTGTTTTGAAAGGCCATAGATTTATCCATTTAATAGTAAAACATAAATGAACAGAACCACTAAATAGTTGTGAGTCTTTATGCTGTCTGGACCTGGAGAGACAGTTCTGTGAAATAACGTGTGAAAGAGAAGCCAGATGTCAGCAGCTCTCATTACCTGACATTGATTTCAAACATGAGTTGGGGAGTGGGTGGGGGTGTAATAACTTTTGGGTGAAGCTCACACCGTTCAGTAGGTGAGAACTGACTGTTCCTCCTGGACCACTACAGCCGTGCAGAACCTCAGGCAAACAGGAAGGAAGTAAAAAAAACTCACAATAATTTCCACAAAACAACATAAAAAAGGTCATTTAAGCTTATAAAATTTGGGATTTACTGTTTTTGCATCTGTGAATAAATGAACTGTAATGTCTTTACATCTGAAACCAGATGCATCAGGAGACGTTTGGCGAGCCGATCAGCTGTCGAGCTGATTACCTGGAAGGAAGGAAGGAAGGAAGGAAGGAAGGAAGGAAGGAAGGAAGGAAGGAAGGAAGGAAGGAAGGAAGGAAGGAAGGGCGGAAGGGAAACATTGATTATAATCAGGCTGCTGAAGCACCGAGACCAGAGTGTATGCAAATACAAAAAAATCAACAAAACCTCTGTGGGTGTCTGCTGTTTTAGCCACCTTACCCCAAATAGATGTGAAAAACAAAATCATGGTTGTAGCGTCAACAGGAACAAGTTCAGGCTGTTATTTTTTTGTTTTGTCCTATAAAGATCAGTCTGTGACTGTTGGAGACAAGTTTGCAGGTGAAAAAATATTATACTAAGTATACTAAATACTTTAGTATACTTGAAGCCGCACTTATCATCAATATACTTAAAGAGTGCTATTTTGGAACAACTAATTTAAATATACTTTAGTTGTATTTAAGTTGTACAAAAGCACAATTTTAAGTGTATTAAGTATACTTTGAAATACTAAAAGGGAACAACTTCAAATATACTTAGTACACCTTAAATATATGGCTTTGTATGCCTACATGTACATGTACTAATAACATGCTAAGTTAATAAGCATTTAGTGAACTATTTTTGTAAAGGAATTGTACTTAGATTAGATTAGATTAGATTAGATTAGATTAGATTAGATTAGATTAGATTAGATTAGATTAGATTAGATTAGATTAGATATAACTTTATTGATCCATTGGGAGGGTTCCCTCATGGAAATTATGTTTCCAGCAGCATCAGTACAGTACTTATTTAAGATAAGGGAAGTAATGTCACAGTCAAAGGGAGATATTGCACATTATAAATCATCATAAAACCAAATCAGAGACAAAAATCAAAATAAGGTCAAAACAGAAAATCAAAGTAAAAAGAGAGAAATAAAACAGAAGGGGGGGGGGGGTGGGGGTTATTACACATGTTAAACACTAGTTATTGCGCTTTAGACTAGTTGCACCCCTCCTCCCCCCCAGAGAGGAGTTGTACAGCCTTATCACTTGAGGGACAAAAGAGTTTCTTAGTCTGTTGGTTCTGCATTTTGGGAGAAGCAGTCTTTCACTGAACTGGCTCCTCTGGTCACTGATAACAGTGTGCAGAGGGTGTTTACCATTGTCCATAATGTCCAGTATTTTCTTTAGAGACCTCTTCTCAGCTACTGTCACCATAGAGTCCAGCTTCATGCCAACAACAGAGCCAGCTCGTTTGATCAGTTTGTCCAGCCTGTTTGTGGCCTTTTTGGATATGCTGCCCCCTCAGCACACCACAGTGTAAAAGATGGCGACCACAGACTGATAGAACATCCACAGAAGTTTCTTGCAGATGTTAAAGGACCAAAGTTGTATTTTTAATGTATTTAAAATTCATAAGCAGTATACATTTAATATAGTAGTATCATAATTATACTATACTTTTGGTGTATTATAATTAGTAAGGAAGTACAATTTTTAGCTACTTATCACTATCCTGTTTTACTCTATGCTACTTATGTACTACTTCATACTAAGGTACTGCAAAAGTATTAGGCTACCAGTTTACTGAAGGCTGAATTAAATAATGGACTACTCAACAGTCCCCTATTTAATTAAGCCTTCAGTATACTGGTAGTCTAATACGTTTGCAGTAACTTAGTATGAAGTAAATATTGTACAAAGTAGCATAGAGTAAAAAGGTTATTAGTATACAAAACACTATACTTAAAGTGTACAAAGTACACTTAAAGTTCCACTGTAGTATGTAGTATACTTAATACACTTCAAATTGTGATTTTTTAAAACAATTTAATTACAACTAAAATATATTTAGTATAAAAATAGTTGTTCCAAAATAGCATGCTTTCAGTTTACTGATGACTAGTCTGGTTTCAAGTATGCTAAGATTTAGCACTAATTTAATACCTAACATCTTCATTTCTTTATTAGGGCGACTGATGGTCAGTTGGTTAAGTTGGTAGAGCTGATGCCTCTCAGCAACAAGATCGCCGGTTCAAATCCCGGCCTGGGGACCTTTCTGGGTAGAGTTTGCATGTTCTCTCAGTGCATGTGTGGGTTCTCTGCAGGTACTCCGGCTTCCTCCCACAGACCAAAAACATGACTGTCAGGTTAATTGATAACTCTAAATTGTCCCTAGGTGTGAGTGAATGGTTGTCTGTCCCGTTTGTCTCTATGTGTCCCTGTGATGGACTTGCGACCTGTCCCTCGCACTGTGACTGCTGGATATGGGTACCAGTGACCCACGCGACCCTGAAAGGAAGAAGCATGTACAGAAAATGGATGGATGGATCTTTACTTCTCACCTATAAATTTACTGGTGAAAAAAGTAATTTGTGCATTATATATATTCACATTTTTCCAAATAACAGCCAATATGCTAACAAATAAATGTACAAACTGTAAATATACAAAACATTTATTAACAATATGCTTATAAAATTATCACAATAAAACTACACATTTATGAAAAAAATAGGTACACTTTCTGGTAACAGATGAAAAAACGAATAGAACTTTATTTTAATTCAGCGTCACAACATTCCAGCATTAGACAAAGTGATATTCTCCTTCCTGAAGAACAGCATCTGCAGGACAGAAAAGAGGTAAGGTCAACATTTTCTTCTCTGTTGACTAAATCAAACCATCTGTCAATAAATAATACTATTTTTCACAGATGATGCATAGTTTGTGCAGGCCTGATCCATGCCTCTTCTGTGATTTTGTTTACCTCAGCAGAATTGTCTGGCGTTCATGATGGCTGTAAAAAAACAAACCTAAGGATCTATTGTACATTTGTGTCATTTCTTTTTGCTTTTGTATTCATGTCACAAACCAAGGTAACGTTTAACATGAAGGTTTTTAAAACTGAGGACATGGATTCACTGGAATATAAATGTGACTGATTAGTTCAACCTGTCTGCGGCTGCCGTCGCCCTGCTGTTTGGGCTCGTTATCAGCGGTCCAATCAAAATCCTTCTGAGAAAGTCATCAGAAATTGATGTCAGCCAGCTGATTACCGTGTACTGTAAGGGTTTCATATTGTTGGAGCTTGACCCCCCGGGGGGAGCAGCTCTCAGAGCACCAAGGAGAAAAACAATATGAATATAATTTAATTGGCTTTTTCACGAGGACACACGGTACTTTGGGTTTGCAAACAGTATTAGGTTCTGGGTTCTGGTTTAACCGGATTTTACAGCAACCGATGACCTTCATCCTTTATGCTGTGGTTGCTCTGCCTGCTGGAAACCTGGAGGAATCTGTTTATGTAGCACTGAAATGAGTAGTGCTCTGTGCATCCTTGGTATGACTCCAGCTCTGATAAATTGCGAGGGAGTTTTTAAAACGTTTTGGGACCTTTGCAAGGATTTCTCAACTTTCTCATGAGTCGCACCGCTCTGTTATCTGGTTGTCTAAAAATGTTGGAAAAATTAGCAAATCAAATCTCTCTAAAAGGCTGCGGAGTCGTCCCAGGAGTCTGAACCCTTCAGAATTTAGTTTCTGTGAGTCAGAAAGTGAAACCTTTGATCTGAAAGAGGGTGAACTTAGCATCTCTCCAGTCAAACTAAGCCCACAAACAAAAAGACAACATCGCTGCTTTAAAACAAAGACATCCTTCTTTCTTTTAACTTCAAAGAGAAAACAAAGATCTGAAATGTTTCTACCGTTTGTCAGAAGAATAAACTGTGTGGGCTTCAGCTCAGACATAGAAGTGAGCATCCTTAAACAAGTTGTCTGACTTTTTCTTTTTTCCAATTTCAGTCTTGGTTTGGCTCATTTTCTGGACATGTTTGATAAAAAATACTGCATTATTTTTACCCAGTGAGCTGAAACAAAACAAAAAGCAGCCAAGTGGGAAGTTTGTTTCACTGCCTTGTAGTTATCATGCAAAGCTGCTGTCTCTGAGAGAAGACTCCTTTTTTTTTAGTAAATTCCCTTTTTTTAACACTTTATAACAGTTGACTTCGAACACACTCGTCTTCTTCTGGATGAATTTTAATGTAATGTCTATTGGCTCAGGTTGATTACTGGTCGACCATCTTAAATTTTGACTGACACCAAAATTAACCAGTCTAGACATGCCTCCGATCTTTATTTGCTCAAAGTTTTAATAAAGTTTGTGTTATAACAAAGCATATTAAGCTTCAAATCATGGACCAATAAGTTCTGACCCAACAACAAGCCAAGTTTAGAAAAGGTTTTGTTTAGGCAGGAACAGGAAACAAAGGCTGTGAATATCCCTGGAGAGGTTCAGGTCGTTGACTGAGCCAAAGCAGCTCTTGGTAAACAGAACCGGAGTACCTGCAGCACCAGGAAAAACAAAAGTAGATCTTGAGAAAAGTACAGGTAGATGTGTATTTTAAGTCTGGATACAACATGGACACTAACTAACTGAATTAAACAGACAACTATAACAGGAATGCATCACCCCAATCAGAACATTCTGATCTGATTCAGTTTGGTCTGAATGAATTTGTAATCTGAATTAGACGGCTGGTTTATGCTGATTGATAATCCCAACGGGCTGCATGTAAACACTTATTCTGATCAGGTTATTCTGGTTGTGGAAAACTGACCTCGCTGCACATGTGGAACTTCAACCGGACAGATTTCCACCTGATTAGATGCGAATATGTCGGGGAAGCAAAATTGGTCAGTTAGTGAGGCAAGATTTATGTTAAAAACTTTGAAAAAGCTCAAAATGATTAAACACCTTGATGTGGAAAGTGTCGGAACACAGAGTTATTGCAGCGTTTGTTTATTTGTACATTTGTTTATGTTCATCATGCTTCTTCTGTGGTTTTATAGAGAGTTTACAACTGTGCACACCAGTTCAGCGCTTATATTCTGAATGAAAGCCCGGTGCATGTAAACTCTCGTCATGATTGGATTGATTAATGTGTAGCCATGTAAATGATACATTCTGATTAAATATTCTGAATACATTTCAAGCTGATAAAAGAATTTTGCGTATGTAAACATTGCTACTGAGAACAGAATAGAGGCTGGAATGAAGAAGAAAGACATCTCAGCTCCATCTTGAAAATCCCTGCTGGTAATTGACTCGATTCAGGACAGCTGTGTGGTAGCTCCACTCAGCACGAGCACAGACACTCCATCCAACTGACCCGCAAAACAAAAGGTTAAACACAACAACAAACAGGATCCTCGCACTGTTTGGTGGTTTCTGAGTTTGACATTTTGCTAACAAACAGACGACTCCAGCAGATAATGCCAAGGTCTGAAGCTAAAGATCTTGCCTGACGTGTTAGTGCTCAAAGCCTGTGTTAGAGATGAGTCTCAGCTACTACCACACCAAATGTTAGTTCAACATCTGCACGACTGACTGAAGTGTAACAATCTTTGTATTTGCTAAAGTCGATTAGAGGCGATGGTGAACATCCATCCATCCAATGTTTTGTTTTTCATTAACCATATCTATTGAATTCAGTGGTTTTTTGCAAGCACCGCCAACAACAGCAGCAGCTAGTTGTAGCACTTCCTGCATGATTATTTTTTATGTTTCTACCAGAAATGCTATGAAATAATTTACTAAGTACTAGTTTACATCAATGTAAAACCCTCAAGTTTGAAATGAAATGATGCCTTCAACACACTGTTCCTCTTTAATTTCACACATAAAATCTGCTCAGACTCTGAACTGCAGAGAGGATCCTGAAGTGAAAAGCCTGAAATCTTCATCACTCCACCTCGACGTGGAATTCTGAGGACTGAAAGTTGAGCCCAAATGAATAAAAATGTCTTCAAATAAAGTTTCTTAAGCTCTCTGACTCTCACAGCTCCTTCTATTTGTTTGCTTTCTTTCATTGACAGTTTATTTGTCAGTAATTAGGTTGATTTTTTTCTGCAAATCGACCTGCTTCATCCTTGTTTATCTGTTGTTTCTGCCCATCTCAAGTGGCTGTCATTTTCCGTTTCTTGCGGGAATAAAAGTAATTTATTCTTTAGGGATTTTTATTCACAGACAGCTTTATAAAAAAAAGGCATCAACTCCCAGATGATGATTTAATCTCGTTCCTTTTTGTGTTTTAAAACGCTGATTTATTCATGAGGGTTTCTTTGGCAGAGACGCAGACTTCAAATGACAGTAAAGCCTGAAAGCTTTGCACCGACGGCCTCGCTGGGAAGAAAGTCATTCAAAAAGCTCATGAAATAGATGAATCCCAGCTAAATAAGTGTGGTGTGCTTGGAAACTGGGCCTCTCTTTCAACCTTTCAGGCACCGATATGACTGCAAGAGCTCTTCAAACCAAGCAGACTGTGAAGGAAACGTCTCAACAAAGAGCTTCAGCTCTTGAAAGACACTTTAGCGTTCACAGAAAGATTCAGAGACATTTTCAACAAAGGGTCCTTCAGAGTTAATGGCTCTGAAGGCTTTAGAATCATATTGTTCTGCAGAAATAATTCAGGAAGCCAAGTGAGTTGTGAAATTAGTAGCAGTTGAGACAATGTTTAGCTTATTTTATATAAAAAAAAATATAAATGAGCTTGTTGCCACCATTACAGCAAACACAAATCTGTCTTTAAAGTTTACAATACAATACAAGTACTTTAAATCCACTTAAAAATGGTCCACTTTTTTCCAATTCATGCCTTCAAGATAGCTTGATTTATTACTGTTTCAGTGGTTAGATATGTTACCTCACAGTTAAAATGTCCTCAGTATGGGATTAGGGGTTCTTGGAGATGATACAATTAATCCCTTTCTGATTCCACCAGGGCTGCTTGTTATCACAGATTCTGTGATTCATTAAATGGAAGAAGTGACTGTGGAAAGAGAGGTCTGCCCCCGAGACCTGACTCTGGACCAAGAGTAAGATGATGGATGAATGAATGGATGGATGGATGGATGGATTGATGATGGAAGGATGGATGATGGATAAATTGATGGAATGATGGATGGAAGATAGATGGATTGATGGATAGATGGATGGATGATAGATGGATTGATGGATGGATAGATAGACATATGGATGGATGATGGATGGATAGATAGATGTATGGATGTATGGATGATAGATGGATTGATGGATGGATAGATAGACATATGGATGGATGATGGATGGATAGATAGATGTATGGATGTATGGATGATAGATGGATTGATGGATGGATAGATAGATAGATGAATGGATGAATGAATGGATGGATGGATGGAAGGATGGATGATGGATGATGGATGGATGGATAAATGGGTGGATGGATGGATGGATGTAAGGATGGATGATGGATGGATTGATGGATGATAGATAGACAGATGGATGGATGGATTGATGGATGGATAGATAGATAGATAGATAGATAGATAGATAGATAGATAGATAGATAGATAGATAGATAGATAGATAG
>JAUBOC010111318.1:0-12026 GCA_032275365.1 Anablepsoides cearensis | reverse complement strand
TTTGTGTACAGTGCCCTGAGACAACAGTTGTTGTGACTTGGCGCTATATAAATAAACTGAATTGAAATTGAATTGAAGTCTGTGTTGCAGCTTGTGCTGCTGCAGTTTAGCTTAAAGTTTAGTTAAAAATAAATGCACAGGTAATGTTTTCCTCGTTGCCTTTGTTTACTAAACTAAACTTTAAATGTTTAGCTAAACTGATGCAGCACAAGCATGCAACACATAGGGAAAAATGACTTGTTGGAAATAATATTAAAAAAAATTAAGTATAAACATTTAAGACACAAATGCATCTACAAGTAAAAGGAAAAACAATATATATTAAAAACAGTAAAATTTAAATTATGTGTTCAAATATATAGACTAATTTATTGGAACCTGGAAAAAACAAAAATGAAAGTCAAAATATAAAACAAAGTTCTCCTTTTTTAATGTAACCGGTGCAATTTAAGTGTATCTATTTAGTAGTTTATATAATTCTGCTTTTATTTCTAATTATGTCAGTTTTGGTTCTCTGTACTGCAGAATCCCGATAATCTTTCATTCATTCATATCAGGTGTGTTAGAGCAGAGAAACAAGTAAAACATGCAGGGCTGAGGCCCTCCAGGACCAGAATTAACCATGCCTGGTATACACTGTGGCAAAGTCTGAGACTTGTTTTTAGTTTTTCTTTTATTCCTATTTTATTGTTTTTACTGATTTTATTGTTTAATTTTTGTCTTGTGTTTTTCATGTTTTGCTTTTACATGTACAGCACTTTCTGCAGATGCAGTAGTAGTAGTAGACTTCCTGAAAAATATATATTTTTTTCTAAAATGAGATGTGTTAAAGTAAATATACTGCATATAACAGCATCAGTTAGTAATCTGAAGTATCAAAATATTAAAAAGAAACATATCAAAATACTTTATTTGCTCACTACATTTTGGAAAACTTTTAGTTTTTTTTTTTTTTTTTTAGCAATTTTCTTGTCTTGTTTGCAGGGGCACCATCAGGTTGGGAGGCAGGGGGAGTGGTGCCCCCCCCCCCCCACCATATTATCCTCCTGAGCTCCAAGCTTCTGCTTTGGGCTCATTCTTCATTTCCTCTAGCTATTTAAGATTAGTAGAACCTCATAAATATAAAAACAAACATTTTAACAGTTAAAAATTAAAATATTCATTTTCTTTTAAATAAAAATAAAACTTAAAATCTAGCCCCTCTAAATAAGGATAATCGGTATCATCAACAATAAGATGGGATTCTCAGAAGCTTATTTGCATAAATATAGCTTTTATTCTAAATAATTATATAATGAACAGGTAGCACAGTAGGTGGAGCTTACTGTGCACAAGGTGGTTTTCTCCAGGTTCTATACATTTCAACTAAATGCTTATTTTGTAACATGATTTATTTTAAATAAAAACATGTTCATGTCTGCGTGGCTTATATTCATGTGTCTGAGAGCAGATATAAAGTATGGCTTTGTAATCTTATTATTCTACATAATTACTATAGTAGTTAACCTGCACTTATTGAAAGGTGACTTTCTGTTTTTCACTGTTGAGCTGATCAGTTTATGGGTGGTAGGTGTTCAGAGGCACCACAATTTGTTTGGTATTTGATGAAAAAAAAAAACAAAAAAAAAAAAAAGTAAGATCCCGTTACCTGCAGTACGTTGGTATAATTAAACATGGCAGAGAAACAGACAGTGAAGTTATATCGAAAGGAGTCGGCCAGTTTCTTTTGATTCTTAACCTCCAGAAACTGATGATCAGATGCATTTAATCCTAAAAGAACACAAAGAGGACATTTTTGTACATCATACACAATTATTTTGGTTTGTTCTAAAAAAAAACTGAACCTAAACATAATTATACCCTGCAGCTGTTCATCAAATAAACATCATGTTCAAACTTTCTTCAAGAAAAATGAGAGTCCAAATGTTTCAAATGAGGTCATTTTTACTTTGGTTCCTGTGCTGTTCAGAGAAACCCAGCCCTCATCCTCCAGCTCATCCCGGAGCATCCTGAGGTGTTCCCAGGTCAGAGAGGATAAATACTCCCTCTGAGTCTCCTCCATGAAGGACATGTTGAAACACCATCCTAATCAGACACCTGAAACATTTCTGCTGACTCGTTTTGATGCAGAGCAGTGTTTTGTAGTAGAAACAGGCGATAAAACAAGTGGAAAACGTCTCAAGAGAAAAACTGCATGAATCAAGCTCACACAAGATGGCTGACTGTGACTATCTTGACACGCTAGCTTCTCTCAGTAGCTCCTGTGAAAAACAAGCAGCAGGTTGGAGACAAATATTGTCGTCATCCTAAAATAATCACCAAGTTTTAGTTTGGTAAAATTAAGTTATGCAACTATTTTAGGAAGGTGTGCTATAATGGACTGCTTAAGCAACCATGGACACTGGAACTAATAAAAACTAAACTAAACTAAAACTAAGCATTAAAATGCAATAATAACTAATGAAAACTAGCAAATCCACTGTAAAAACTAATTAAAACTAACTGAAATAAAAGAAAAAAAGTCAACTAAAATAAAACTAAACTATTATGAAAAATCCAAAACTATTATAACCTTGGCCCAGGAGGAGCTCAGTTCACTCATTATTAAAAGTTATCAGCGGCACTGCTAGCAGAATAAATATCAGTTATGAACTTTAATACCTTCAAGTTCAGAAGCAGCAGAGGTGATGGCGACGTGAGTTGGTGTCTCACAGCCTGAAGGCAGGGGACACATGATGACTGCTGCCCCGTAAGGGAATTTAAAGTGGTCTCTGAGGATGTTCTTGACCCCATCAGAGATGAGGAGCTGCTCCTCACAGCGGAGGTGACAACGGAAGAATACATTCTCACTTCTTAGCATGATTGAAATGACATAAACCTTACACAAAAAAAAAAAAAACAACAAAAGTGACAGAATATGTGATAAAATATTAGTCAAAACAGCAACAAACATTACACATGCAGAATTTGTAGATCCTTATTATTTGCAGAACTAAAACCTTTCACTGTTTTACTTTGAGTTGCCTGCTAAGATAAAGCTTTTTGGTTTAAGACTTAGATTACTTCATGCTTCCAGTTTAACTGTCAGATGTTCAAAGTCTTTGACTTCCTCACTGGTTTTCTGGTTTCTCAGGTAGTATAAAACACAACAAGTTATGACACAGCTTAGGATTGATCCATCAGGTGCAGACAGCATGCAGTATGAATCATTTATACATTCATGTTACATAACTATACGTGGCTCGTTTGTTTGTAATGTTCTGCAGTATTTGTCTTGGGTTGTTCCCTGCTTGTAGAATTTGTGTGTGTGTATCTTCACTCACCTCTTTCTTTCCTTTGCGATGCTCCAGATAAGCGGATATCAGAAGTGTTTTTGTGCCTCTGACCTTCAGTAGCGATGCAGGTTGCCCTGGAAGAACTGCAGGATTAAATAAATCAACCTAAAGTAAGGAAATTGTCAAATAACCGGGAAAGCTGGGAGGAAAATTTATTTAAGAAACAAAAAGACTCAACATCAGCACTGCTGAATAACAGTAAAGGGTTAATGTGTCTTGTTATTCTTTGCCTACCTGTGTTTCCTGAAGTAATTACCCTACTTTGCATCGGCGGTGGTGGCACAGCTGCAGCTCGGCTGTTTACAGTCCAGAGGTGGAAGGGTTTATTTGACCTGCAGAACAACACAAAATCAGTTTTTGTCTCTGGTTTTGCATTTTGGTTATGTTTTAATTGGTTACTAATCCAATGTCTTAAGACCACTCTTCGATGGTCTTGGTTATGTTTCGGACATTGAGGACCAAGATCAGTCAAGACCTAGCCTGGCCCTTGCCTTCCTACTCAGTTCCGCTCAATTCTGGTTTCCCTTCACTGCTCCGTCTGGGATTTCTCCCGTAGACAAGGATTTCTTCGGTAGCATTTTACCTGGGCCAATCAGAGAACAGAAGGAGGGGTTTTGAACGACAACATCGATATTCTGCACAGTGTCTGCTTGTAGTTTAGCAATGGCAGCAGAAGAAGTGAATGAAGTCAGTCCATGTTGACAAGGCTTCCACAATAAATTAAATTTTGTCTTGCAAAGCCTGCAGCACTCTTTTACAACCATCTCGCTTTGCTCAGTACTTCTCTCCTCTCAGTAGGGGATGGTTGTTTACAGCACCCACACAATTTCCAGTTAGCTTCTTAGCCTAGCCTCCTTCACAGTCAAGCTGTCGCACACATGTTAGCGATTGGATAAATCAGATCCAATCATTTTAAATTACAACAAAGGCCACGCCTACAGGAAGCAATCACTTCTCAATAGCCAAGTGTCCAGACCCTCGTACAAAGCAAAGCGAAGAACAAAGGGTTGGATTTTACCAGGCTAGTCAAGAACACAACTTTGAAAATATCAGTAAAGATCCAGATTATTGTCCTGTTTATTTAACATTTTTGCTTTTATTGGATTTAAAACAAACAGATTCAAATCCAAACCGGACTCATTGGTATTTATGTATTTTTGTTACTGTGTCATCTCCATCCACAGCCTGCTTCACTCCCGCGCAGCACTCCAGGAAGGTGCAGTGGGAGCTGGAGAAGTTGTCTGTTAAATTTCCAGTTAAACAATTCAGCTATATAAATCATAAAGAATATATTTGTAAAACAGGATCCAGGAGAAATCGTACAGCAACTTGTAAATTCTGCAGAGCTTCACTTTTAGAGATGGTGGGGAGATTTCAACTATTTTATTGTGTGGGATTTTTTTTTGTTTTGTGATTATTGTTCCATTTTATCTTCAGCTAAATCCGAAACAGTGTAGAAAGAAAGATCCACATCTCTGACTGTTCCAGTCATGTCTTGTCTTTTTATTTGTAATTTATTTAACAAACCTTTTAGAATTATTACACTTTTTCCTGGACTGATGCTGATTATTATGATTTCCTCTTAGACTAATTAAAAACTTTATTTCAGTTAACAGTACTAAAACGGTTGAGCTCTTCAGGAGTTATAAAGTTGATAAAAAAATGAATTGTCTTGAGAGATGAAGTTGGGAATCACTGATCAGCTGTTATTAAGTAAATCAAATCAGACAAAGCAGCAACAGTTGGCCAGGAGCAGGCAGGTTTGTGTTATGTTGTGTGTGTTTTTTCACATTTTGTTTTAGCAGGTTTTGTCATCAGGATGGTTTTTATATACTCATTCCGTTGTTTTAAGGATCTCGTTTCACAGAAACATCTTACCAACAGCTGAGCTGCATATTTACATTTTGATAATTCAGTTACTGTACCTGTTTTGGAATTGACAAACAGTCCAGATGACAACATTTCACAAGAGCAACTGTGTGTTTAAATATGTTTATTTATTTCACTACATGTATATGGCTTCTTTTTTTATTTTTCACCTTACACACTTTTTGACAATATCTTCTATATCTTCCCTGCTTGAATTTTTTTTTTTTTTTTTTTTGCCATTAAAGCATTTGGTAATCTCCTTGGACAGGTTTACATTACAAACCCTGAGAAAAATAAAAGTAAAATGTTAGAAAAGTTGTACCGGCTACATAACATGGTTTATTTTGTTTGAACATTTCCATCTTTTTCCACCCCAGCTGGTTATTTCTACTCACTGGATGATGAGCAGCAGCATGGAAATGGAAAGGATGATGATGATGAGAAAGAGTTTGGATACCAACTCTACCGCCGTCATTTTTCTAGGTAGCTGCAAAATCAGTGCCGCTGCTGTGGTTCAGGTGTTGATGCAGTTTTGTAACCCTGAAAATCAAATGTTTTGCCTCAGGTCACAAAGGAATAATCCTGCATCTCAAACAGCTTGTAGAGAAAAAAAACTGGAAGTTTTAACTTATGTGAACCTAAAACATTCAATGAAGAGGTGTGGCTGGTCTGCTAACAAAAGAACAGGTGATGTGTCAAAACGTCACACCTTCAAAAAAATAAAATAAAATCACCCGACATAAAATAGTTCATAGCTTGATGTGTTTTTCAGTTTCAATCAAATTCATGAATGGTTATTAAGATAGTAAGAACATAAAAAGACAAAAATAATAAAGGCTTAAAATAGTTAAAGTAACGGAGGTGGGATGAAAAATACTTAGATTATCAGATGTTGTAAATCTAAGGTGAAAAAAGATTAAATGAGATTTTAATCTTAGGTATGAAACTATCTGTTGGACAAGATTTTTTGTTTATACGCTGTGAGTTTACACAAAGTACAAACTATTTTTAACAACTCACTTTGGGATTTTTAATGAGAGAGAGATGTTAAGGTTAGAGCAGAATTATGTTTTTATTTCTAGTATTTACTTTTTATTTATTTGTTGCAAGCAAGGTAATGATTTTATCAAAGTTTCTTCATCAGCTATAAACAGACTAGCTGGACGTCAGGCCTTACCCTTGGTTCAGCCTCAGGATGGTACCTGGTCAGCTTGTAGGCCAGCTCGGGTGGACTCCTACTCTTCAGAGTCTGTGAGATGGACAGCCATCTGCGGTCCTTCACAGGTGGACAGTGTCTGCACAAACCCAGGAGCCAGAGAGAAGGAGAAATCTTCTCAGCGGTCTATAAAGTACAAAAATAAACAAAGTAAAAGTAAAAATACCTTAACAGAAAATGACTTTGGTAAAAATACATTCCAATGATGAGAAAACGTACTTAAGTAAAAGTCATATAACTTATATAATGATAATAAAATTAGGAAAGTAAAAGTAAAAGTACTTTTACACACTCTCTAAGAAATAAACTTTAGAATTTACTTAACCAGGGGTCTGCAACCTTTACGATCAAAAGAGACATTTCTGCTCCTTGTCTCACAAACAAAATGTGTTCAGAGCCGCAAAACAAGCTACAACTGTGATTATCAACTGGTGGTCTGTGGGCCTTTACGGTGGAGGTGACATTAACTATAAAAAATTATGGTGGATTTGAGAGAAAGATCATAGAAAGAAATTGAAATATTTAAGTAAACAACTGTTGTGAGTATGAAATTTTTTTTTTCTTCTTCTGTTATGTTTGGTCACATTTTCAAAGAGCCACTGCAGAGGGACCAAAGAACCACATGTGGCCCCAGAGCCACAGGTTGCAGACCCATGGGTTGACCAAATTGGTTCCACTAAACCAAGTGGAGAAAATATTCTTGCCTCATATTTACTCTACTAGGAATAGAATAGAATAGAATAGAATAGAATAGAAATAGCCTTTATTGTCCCGCCGAGGGGAAATTCAGGTGTCACAGCAGCATCAGTACAGAGGTTCACACACTAGTTATTTTACAGCTAGATAATGCACACAAACCACAATTAACACTGACTATCCATAATACGACTACTATTATTAAAAATATATAACAAAGAATTGGGCAAGAATAGAGAAAGATATCAGAATTCATCAGAATTCCACATTTGGAATCAGAAATGATCTGTTTTCAATGCAAAACAATCTCAACCAGACCAGTAACTGTAAAGTGAAGTATCACAATGCAGACATGTTTAGTGAAACCAGCTGATATGGCTTGGTTGAGTAAATTCAACACTTCATTTTTTTAATCCTCAAAAAAAAAAATCACATCATTCCTCTCAGCAGCTGTTAGACACTACAACCATCACTGCTCCCAACAATCTCAATAATCATCAGTTTGTGTTTGTACATCAAACAACTCTACTTCTCAGTCATGACAAACATTAATTCTCTTTTTAAAAAACGAAACAAGCTTTTCAGCTCCGACCTGCATCAATTTAAATAAAACACAGAATATTTAGATTTAGAAAACATTGTTTTTCCTGTACTGGAACACTGACTTAATGACTGAGTTCGACTCTGTTTGCTCACCCCCTCGTATCATGAGTCTGTCATGACTGTTTTTTTATTTTTTGGATTTTTCTGCACAGTATCTTATTATCATTTTTATCTAATTTCATCTTGATAGTCCAGTCCAGTAATTCTTATTGTGATCTATGTTTATTTTTTTATTGTTACTATCTTTAATTCTATTATTATTGATAATGTCACATAGCAATATACCGTTTCTGTGGATTGATGAGTATCTGTTCCTGCTATTACACCTGAATTTCCCCACGCGGTACAATAAAGGCTGTTTCTATTCTATTCTATTTCTATTCTAACAAAGTAAATGTACTCAGTTACTATAAACCTCAGTTTTTTCTATGACAGTCTGATGAAGAGGATGGTCAGGGTTGTCCACAGTGTTCTAGACTTTATGCAAAATCCTTCATCTCCAGATCAAAAGGCCAGACAAAAAGTATGTACAAGTAAAAACAGGTGAGACTACACAAATTAAAAAAACGACTGAGCTAAAAACCTGTTGGTAAAAGAAAGTGTTTAAATGATTTTTTAAATGCATCAATAGAATCAAGGCTGTATGGATTGGGGCGATGTATTACTGAGTCAGGTGCAACAGGTTGGGACGACGGATCCCCTCAGGATTTAAAACGTGGGGTACCACCAACAAGACGTTAGAGGAAGCTCGTTTGTGTAAAGTTTAAATCAGAATGTATTCTAAAAGAAAGCAGGCGTGGTGTGAGGGCGTTTGTTAATGTGAGTTAATTTTGCAGCCTTACCTGTTAGGCCAGGTGCTACCAGCTGGTTCTTCAACTCCTGAACTTTGAGTTCAACAGATTCAGAGAAATCAGTCTCATGTGCTCGGGTTTTATTATTGCTCCAGGTTCCTGTTTTTGAACAGGGCTGCTCTTACATTACAGATAAGACCAACCCGCTTCACATGGGAACACGGGGATGGCCCGCCCACTCTGGGCAAAAATATTCTCTTGCTTTTTAACTTGTCAGTCACTTTTGAACCACTCACTCACTGCCGCTCTCATACAGGTACCCGCACCCGTTGCTAGGCAACGACAGGAGCGGCTCTCCCAGTTTGACAGGTGGCTGATAAAAAAACTCTTTGTCACTGTTGTTTTTAAGGATGGTTTAAGTGCATCAGAATTTAGACAATATAATGAAGCTAAATATCCATGGTGGGCAGCACTAATCTAAAAATTAGTTCCACTTGCCCTAAAACACTAACTCCAATATTTAGGTCCCCTAATTCTAAAGCACTAAAATAACCCAGTCAACCCATGAAAACATGAGTCACATGTTGCTCTCTTAAGACTTATCATTGACTCCACAGCTGTATTTGAGTTCATATATTGCCACCTAGTGGATGAACAAAATGTGTGACAGCTTTCACTGTCAAATGTTAACATTAATGTTGATCCATAACATTTATAGACCTCAGTTAGTGCTTCTAAATTTAGCAAGGGCTAATCCACTAATAGATTTTTAAATTAGCAAAAGCCCTAAAGGACTAATCAGGAAATTAGTTCCCCTATTAGTGTTTTAGGGGAACTGTGCCCCCCACTGCTAAATATTAATAAGGGTTAATGATCCATTCATTCATTATCTATACCTGCTTCTTCCATATCCAGCAGTCACAGTGTGAGGGGTGGGGTACACCCTGGACAGGTCGCAAGTCCAACTCAGGGACACACAGAGACAAACAACCATTCACTCTCTCACTCACAGCTAGGGATAATTTAGAGTTACCAATTAACCTAGTACCTGGAGAGAACCCACGCATGCATTGAGAGAACATGCAAACTCTACCCAGAAAGGTCCCCAGGCCGGGATTTAAACCTGAGAACCTGAGAGAACCTTCTTGCTGAGAGGCATCAGCTCTACAAACTGAGCCAAGAGTTAATGATTTTCTGCCAATTGATGCAATCATTTTGGAGGTGAGATATTATTTTGTTTTAGAAGGGTGTCAGCTGTCAAACGTCACTTTAGCTGCAAAACTTGCATCACTTTTTCTCATGTGTTCACAATCAGCCTTTCATCCCTCTGTGGGTCAACCATCCGGCCCCTCCTCAGAACTAATCAGAGTTTTTTTCAGCTCGTGCAACACTGCTGATTCATGCTGCTCAGCTTACGTCAGAAACCTTGCTTTAATCAGCACATTAGCATATAAAGTACCTCCAGCTCAATGTTGCAGATTTCCTGTCAAAGACAGAACTTCTGCTCGTGAACTGCAGATGAAGCAAATATCTGATTATTTAGCATCATATTGTACAATTAAAGCTGCTTTTCTGAGGAAATTCCTATTATTGACTGTAACATTTTTACTCACTAATGCACTTTTTTTTTGTAAGCCACTTCAGTAGAAAGCAAAACTGAATATTAGTTTCTTGGTTTCTTCATCATCAGTGACTTTTTTGTTTGTGAAAAAGAAAGTGAAGAAAATAGAGAAAAGGAAGAATTGAAAGAGAGATTAGGAAAATACATGAAATATATATAGAGAAAATTACATTTTGTAATAGAGTGGTCAGTAAGGAAAATCTACTGTGAAGAAATGTTAGATTTTATTAGCAAAATGTTAGATTATTTCTGAGTTTACCTGAAGAGGCTCCTCAGCTTCTGCTGAAAAAAAGTGACTCCTGTGCATAAAGCACCTGACATCAGAGCTTTAATGTTAACTCTCTTCTCATTCTTCCACCCCTTCCTCTTGGTTTTATTTCTAAACGACTGGATAAATCTGATTAAACTGGATTGTGAGCAGAACCTTCTCTTAATGAAATATTCAGAGAGCTGATAAACCTCCAGCTGTGGACTGAGCGACAGGATGGCCTGCAGCTTGTGGCTTTCATGTCGGCACATAAGACACCCCCCCCTCAGCCGGGGGTGTTTCTGCCTGGCTCCTCACTGGTTTTGAATCTGGACTGTCAGGCTCCAGAGACCTGCAGCTCCTGGATCAGCCTGAGGGCTTTGGCTCATTGGTTCAAGGAGTCATCAGCACTCATTATTTATAGATCCCACCTGTCTGAAGATCAGGTTTATTCAGGTCCTGAATCTTCCTGCTGATGGTTTTAACCTCACTGGCTTTGCTCAAAATGGGCCGGATGTTCTGTTGTTTCAGAACTGGTTCTGTTCTCATCTGAAAATCTGTTTTATCTGGTTTTTATTTTCTTTTTCTTTTGTCGAGTTTTTCCTAGATTTAAGAGCTTAACTGAATTCATGAGTTCATATTAAAAACAAAATGTATCTAAAAGCATCAATCCTTTCACATCTGCAGTTTCCATCTTTATTTTCTAATTGCCATTAAGGTTTTTGATGATTTCTTCTTTTGAATATGTCTTTTTTAACTAAATATAAATCAGCTTTTTCTCATTAGTGCCTGGTCGTTTGTCACCCTCACGTTATCAAAGGGTCTTGTGATTCTGTCACTGCTGAGTTTAAATGAAGGAAAAGATCTGTGTTTCTAATCTTACAGCTGAACCACTCGTGTTTAATGCATCCATCAAGCAGCTTCTTCTAAAGAAGTAAAGCAAAATGGGCTTTAATTGAACAGATTTATATATTTAAAAAAAAAAAGATTTCAGGAAAACATGTAGGCAACAGAAGAAGAGACAACTTTTCTGCTGAACCATCATCAACCACCATTTAGTATCACATTAGTTTCTAATTATACTCCAGGCTAAAGATAAATGTAAAGCTCAAGCACACAAAAAGAGAAGAGAGAAAGGGCCACGTCTGCTCTGTTTCACACCGATAATAACTTTCCTTATAATTTGAGAGCTGCCTCCAGGGAAACCCTGAGGGAAGAGAAGTGGGAAAATTAATTACTGAAGGTTAAATTTGAGCACAATGCCAGTTTGCTGGTTATGTTCTACATATTTTATTTTTTTTATAATTTGCATAAAAGAGGAAGGAGTCGGAACAGATCACATGCATCCTCCTGACACTTACCCTTGAAAACATCTGCTTAAGTGTTTTACTGTAATACCTGCTGGGAGTCAGTTTAGTTTGAACAGAAACGTTTTAATGATTTATGAAACAAAACGTTTTGACAGGAAAATGATCCAGAAATCCACAACCTGGAGCTGAAAAGATTAGTTTTGTTTCCACCGTTCTGATAGATCAGAACGATTGAACGATTGAACGATCAGAACGGTGAACGATTCTAGAATTGCGCCGCTGAGGGTGGCAGCACGTTGGAGTAGCTCTGTTACTTTTATTGAGATTTTCTTTGTTTT
>JAUBOC010111294.1:0-12029 GCA_032275365.1 Anablepsoides cearensis | reverse complement strand
CTAAATGAACCGTTAGTGGTTCACTAATGTTGCTGAACCGAGCTTGGATTGTGTATCTTGCTTAGTAGGTGATGTTTTGTTATTAATATCACCTCCATGTCTTTGAATTGTACAGCACTTTGTGAATCCTTTCTGTGAACAGTGCTCTATAAATAAAATTTTACTTACTTACTTATAGGCTAGATTTAGAAGCACTAACTGAGGTCTATAAATGTTATTGATCAACGTTATTGTTAACAGCTGAGGGTGAAAGTTGTCACACATTTTGTTTGTATTTGTGTCACTGATCCACCAGGTAACAATATATTGACAATATATTATGAACACAAATACAGCTGGTGAATATCAATGATGGGTTTTAATAGAGCAACATGGCAATATGTGACTCTTGTTGTCTGTTTAAGAATGTTCATGGTTTGACTGGGTTGTTTTAGTGCTTTAGAATTAGGGGGGCCTAAACATTTGAGTTACTGTTTTAGAGCTAGCGGAACTAATTTTTAGATTAGTGCTGCCCACCACTGGTAGTTTTGAGTCCAATCTGAGGTTTTGTATTAATTTTTTTTTTAAATATGTTGCAACCTGTCCAATTTATGGAAGTAAAGTTAAAAGAGTAAAGTTTAACTCTGACGTCGACACATTTGAACTCGTCACACACTGACGAGTGTGAAGGACTGAGTTACAACGTCGCGCTGCCTCATATGTTGTATCAGGTTAAACCTAATGATTAACCTGCCCTTCAGTTGGATGATGGGAACTATTGCTGCTTGATTGTGCTGTGAAACACCATGACCGGTTCTCATCTGGTTACTGAGAAAGAGGAAATCGTTTAGCCAGTCATTTAAATGGCGATGCTGACAAAATTCCAGGTTATATCTCTGCATGAAGCTGATTCATGTGGAAGTCCAAATGAGAAACTCATTGCGTCACTTCAGATGGAACTTTGTCAAACTTGTTTGTCTTGAATTCAACTGAAATTAGCGAGTCAAAGGGTTGTTTTCCTTTTAAAATGAGTTCCATAGAAATAATTTCAACAATAGCATGACTTATTTGACCATCCAGCTTTATTTTCCATTACATGTTTATGTGGCTTTGCAAACAGACTCGGCAGCTGAAGGTGTGCAACAATAATGAATAACCATGATTTAGGTCTAGTTTGTTCTTCAAATGTTTGATAAGAATGTCTAGACACTAGATTTTACATCAGATTTTTATTAAAAGTGTCAAAAGTATTCACATTTATTACTTAAGTAGAAGACTTCTGACACTGTATACCAGGGCTATTCAACTAAATTTCTCCGGGGGCCACAGTTACTGCAGGACAACAGCTGAGCGGCCGAACATCCAGCAATTAAAGTTATTATGTAAATAAACCAAGTATTGGAAATAGATGTATCACCTCAAGTTTTTTATTCAAATAAAAGTGTAAAAATACTGCTTTTAAAACTGCCTATAGTGTAAAAGTAAAATGTAAGGGGGAAAAGCCATTAAGAATAAACACTTATAGTATGTCATGTAACAGGGGTTTATAGCACAAAACCCCAACTCCCCTACTTTCTAAAGCCTTAATAGCTTTAAAATATACTAAAGCATTAATGTTGGTAAATTTGAGATGAGCCAAGTTTCCTGTTTCAGCTGCATGTATATCTCTGCCACAGCCATCATGTCTAGCTGGAGTGTGATTTTATACAGCAGGGCTATTCAACTGGAGGCCCGTGAGCCACATCAGGCCCACTGGTGACCAAAATCCAGCCCACCAATTGGTTCATTAAATTCATTGGTTCTTAGGCCCAAACCCTCGGTTTTCTACTTTTATTACTATAAATTCTTTAAGTTAAACATAGACATGTGTGGTATACAGAAATCTCAGAATCTTGGCCTAAAGCTGGTAAAAACCATTTGAGTGAAAACCCAAGAGACTTAAAACTACAAGCAGTAGAATATAAAATTAAGATAAGTAGAAATAAAATTGGTTTAAAAATGTGGCAAGTTAAATATGTCAAAATAATATGAATGTCAATTGTTTTTTATTTTGTTTTATCACTTGTTTTATTACATAGAGTTCTATATGTTGTATTTATGATTAAATGCAGAAAAATAAACTATTTCAAAAGTAACAGATCTTTGTAATACTCGGTTTATTTACATAATAACTTTAATTGCTGGATGTTCGGCTGTTGGCCTGCTGTAACTGTGGCCCCCGGAGAAATATAGTTGAATAGCCCTGGTATACAGTGTGAGAATGGTATGTATTTATACTTCTCATCCAACCATAATTTGTTCTATCCTGAGGCACCAAATCTGTTGACAAACCTGAATGAAAACGAGCTAAAGTCAAATAGAAATTAAATGTTTTGCATTTTTAAAGAAGAAGAGTTAAAAAGTTGGCTGAAAAATAATTGCTCTAATAAAATATAAATAACTGAAATGTATACTTAAGTAAAGTAACAAATTATTTGTACTTCATTACTTGACCCCTCTTTTTGCTGCTCTTGTTCAACTTTTTTTTTTTTAGTTTTTCAGTTTTGAGCCACTCAGTGAAGACACGTTTTATTAATAAAACCTCCTTTCAGTTTCCGCCACAGCCTCTCCAAACTTTTACTTTATTCTTTAAGTGATTATTTTGTAGCATTTCTATAACGTTCAGATCACAAACTGACCTGACAGCCTTTCCTTTAGGGTTTCCTGTCAGACAGAGAACAAACGTTTCCCTCACTGAGGTCTGTGAGATGAGGTGGGTGGGAACGTCGGGGGCATATTTACAGACTCAGGAGTGGTTTTTCACCTCACCACTGTACGCCATTTTTAATCTGTTAACCCAGAATCCTCACTGAGCAAACAGAGGATCTTTGTGTAAATTTGAATAAACCTTTGAAGGAATTAAATTTTTTTATATATATAAAAGCTCACCATTTTACTCACCTTCTGATTCATCTCGTGAGATTTCTTAAGATTTCGACTAGGTGTGCTACTGCACCTTTCACCCGTAATCACACCTTTGAAAATCATCTAAACTGTGATTCAGCAGAGTAGACATGGTCGTAAAAATCTTCAGGCCTGGTCACGTCCAGTTTCTCTGGAACCAGTTATCAAAGCAATCAGATAAATGTAGGCAAGAACAAGAGATAAAAGAGAAAAAAAACCCTGTATGTGTTGTCATTATCATCGGAAACTTTGTTTTTATGTTTTAAGCCATGAAAATGGAATATTTTGAGTCCAAAAATGCTTTTGAATGTGACAAAAAAAAAGTTGTGTATCACAGTAAAACCTTAAAGCTTTCTGACAATTATAAACAAATCAAACAACTTGTGCTCTGGTTGTGTTTGACCTTTCTATCAAATATAATTTCCTCCATAATAACTCACACGTGTTTTGAGTTTGAGGATAAAACTCAATTAAACTGTAGCAAAGTCACAGCATATCCTTCAGATTTTCCTTTGAAACGTGAGGTTAAAGGTTAATAATTTACTGTAAAAATAAATTGCAATAACTTATGCTTGTTTATGAGAGGAAAAATGAACCAAACCCAGGTAATAATATCTCTAAAAGTACCCCAACAGACTGGAAAATCATTTCTGATTAAAAACAGACAGAACTCTCACGCACAGAAAAATTCCCTTTTACTTCCTTCTCACATAATGTGGAATAAGTTCACCTTTAATTTCTATTTATATTGATTCAGTCAGAGGTTTGATTCTTCTTCACCTTGATGGTGACATTTTAGTGTCAGAACAAAAAAAGGTGTGTATTTAAATGCATGCATCTCATCTGCAGCAAGTCTTTATACGTTAATGGAGTTTAATGCAACAGATTATCTGATAAATCACCCATTCTTTGACTTGTTTTAGTATTATGGGTTCATTGCTCAGCTGCATGTTGGCAGTTTGCACAAATATTGTAAATCTTGTAAAAACTAATAGCTGTTGTATTTTTCACACTTCTTTTTTTATAAATTAGCAAGTCAGATTTTTAACATCTGTTAGGTGACAAAAGTGAAATAGTTTTTTTTTTCACACTTTTCCTCTGTGAGAATGAGCTGTCACGCTGAAATAAAACCAGCGGTTTGGTGTAAAAATCCAGGACATGGTTTTATGGGCTCTTGTTTCTATTTTCAGCTTCAGCAGGACAAAAGAAAATTGCGACAGCAAGGTGAAAGCAGGAGGTGGGGAGGACATGTGTGTGTGTGTGTGTCAGGAAGTTGATAAAAAAACTAAAAAATAAAAAAATAGAAGGAAATCGGAGCACCTCTTCTTGGTCTCTGTTCTGCCATCTGATCTACTCGTGCAGCTATCTGCACACACACACACACACACACACACCACACACACTCCAGCATTACCTCAGACCACTGAGGCTTTGGTTTCACAACACTGGACACCAGACAGGTTGGAAATGGAGTCTGGACCATTTATCCAGCTTAATCAGAAAACATGTCCATTTAAAGCTACTTCTGAGAATTAGAGTCCAGTACACTTTCATTCTTTTGGAACAGGAAACTAAAAATGATAAAAATACATTCCACTAACACTAAATGTGAAACATATTATTTTACTCTAAATAAATATGTGTAAGAATGATGTTCAGCTGTTATCACACTAAATCCTAGCCTAATGGAGTCTAGACGACAGTTCAACTCTGAAAGACTAATCTTCTACCCCTCATCTTAAGCATCTGAGCTTACATCATCTCACAGCGCTCACATCCTCTGCCGGGGTCCGAGCGCCAAACTCTAATGTCATTCATGTCAATAAACTTCTTAATTTCAGTCTGTCTTCATCTGAGTCTCTCCAGGTTGAAATATCTGTAAAACTGGTTGAGTTGTAGTGAATTTTTATCTGTTGATTATGTGGCAGCCATCTTGCCTCGACTGTTGTAGACGTACATCAAATTATTCCTTCCTGAAAGGGACATATTGTGCATAATCCACATTTTACCTGTTAAATGCATTTTGTTGTGTATTTGGATTCTGTATAAAAGTTGAATTTAGACTCTTTTGGTGCTGCATAGATATCCTTATATTTAGTTTGGGTCATATATTTCAACCTGCTCAGTTTTGTCTCTCCATAACATTTTCTGAACTATCATCACAGTACTTGTGACGTAACAGTATAAGGTCTGGACTCACCGACTACAACTTGGTCGTCTTCATCCTCCTCTGGCTCTGGGTCAGACTCTGGCTCTTCTTCTGTTGTTTGCATCTTTTAATTAATTAGTAAACAAAAAGTTTCTGCACCGCTATAGGCGTAAAGCCCTCTATCAAACCAGAATGGACCACTCTGGTGGAGGGGGTCGGGGCATGAAACACCTTGTTTGGATTTAAAGAGGCAGTCTCAAAACGAGTTGATCTAAGACACACCTCTTGTGGAGTTACAATAAGGAGGAAATCAGACCAAAGCATTGCCCTTTATATAGACCCCAGCTGAAGAATTTGAATGTGAAAAAAAGGATTTAAAAGCATGATATATCTCCTGTAGACCTGTTCACTGGTTGAAGCTCAACTTTCCTAACAGAAAACAGATTTCATGTGATCGGGTAGAGCTTTACTTTAATTGGGTTCTTTTTGATCTAAAAGAAAAGGTGAATGAGTTCGTAACCAGTCCATTTGGTGTGCCGGCACCGCCCGCATGTGACAGGAGCTCACATGTTTTGTGTCGTACAAAAGAAGGTTGAATTTGATCTGTTTATTCAAGCCCGGAGGTTTTCAGCCGCTCACAATAAGTGCGCCTCCACCACACCTCTGTTGGATTTACCACACAGGCAGGCATGTGCACGGTTGTGTCTTTGCTTTGGTTTCACCGCTGATCTTCTCCAGCCCTGCTTCAGGAGCTTTTGGATCCCGAGCAGCCTGGCCGCCGGGCCTGTTTACCCAGGAGGCTCACCAGGATACTACGTTACCTGGTTGCCATGGTAACAGAGCTTTTTCCCGTAAAAGACGTGCGCTAAGAAAAGCCGCAGATGGTTTGGCTTAGAGGACAATTATTCTTTTCACGTGTTTGTGTTCGGCCTGTTTCCTCCCTCGCCTTCATTCTTTGATCATTCGTTTACTCTGAAAGGTTATGCGTGTAAATATTTCTGCTGCCGGTGCCGTGGCAGCTGGGACAGCTTGTTGACTCAGCAGGGCGTGCAGGACATGCGTGCACGTGACACTTGTATGATTTATATGACATGTATGACTCTGGCATTTTGAGACTCATGAGAAAAGGAGGAATAAATTACTCAAGAACTTGGTCTTTTCATGACTAAGTAGAAACTGCCGCTCTGAGGCTGTTGTTTTCCACTTCCTCATCATAAATTCATACTTGTACTATTTTGCCACCGACTTCTTTGATGCGTAGTGTGAAGAAATGCATTGTTAGCACATGCAAATGAGCTTTAAAGAAGCTTGATAACAGCCTAGACTTCTTGGAAACGAGAAGCTTCCTCTTGATAAGAAGCAGCTTGAGCAAACTGTTCTGACCACTTCACTGTCAGTTGTACAAGATTATCATCTTTTAAGTAGAGGCCTGATGAAACGTGTGGCGTTTGCATGCATAAAGCATGTGAAGACTTTCTTTTTTTATCCAAAAGTGACATTTGCTGCTGCAGAATGACAAATATGAGAATGCAGTGAAGCACTGGTGACATTTGTTTAAAAAGGGCCCTGTGGTGTGCTGCAGCAGCTCTCATGTTCAGCCTGATCTGTTTATATCCAGAGCTAATGGAAACTCTTCTGAATAAAGACCTATTTCCAAAGAGCTGTTTGCCTTTGCGCAGAATTTATGATAAACAGTTTGCTCACGCGCTGTTTTCCATTCCCAGTTTGTAAAGTTCCCTCGTCTCACAAATTGTTCCCAAATCTATTTCAGGAGGAGTCGTTTGTCACATGGGAGCAAATAAAATTCAGAGTTCTGTGTATGCATGAGCAAAAAGCTGCTATTTCGGTGAATCCACTCCAGATGTTTTAAGCGAGTTTGATGGGAAATGGCCAAACAGTGTCAACAGTATGATGCGGGGAAGTCCAGTTTTGCAAAACTTGAGACTAAAGCTCTGTCTTTAAAAGAGTTTGAAATCACTTTTTGTAAATTATAAACAAAGAATTACATCAATTACAATCTTTCATGCCAGAGACTTAAGGTCATTTATATCTTGCACATAAAGTAAGGAAATTTGTGTTTGGTAGATTATTTCTTTGTTGTAACAATGCTTCTTGGCAATAAACTTTACAGCAGGCACCTGACTGGCAACACCTGGGGGTACCAGCTCAAAACAAGTGTCAACAGCAACAGCAAAATGAGCTGATTTGCAGAGAAGATTTGGCAAATTTTCTATATGTGCAACCCACTCAGCTCTACTGCTCATCTTACAAATGTGACACCTTTTAAATTGGAATACAAAAGGCTTTACAATGCCAAAAAGCATTGTTACAACTAAAAAATTATTTACCAAAGACAAAACTATATAATGGACAATGACGAAGTTGTAACCGTTTTGGTAATGCAGAGTTTCATGCATGTGTTGTGAATGGCTCTTAGCCCTTTACTACATCAAACTTTAGCTTAACATCTGTAAAACTGACTGTGTTGTAACTGAATATGAGTTAGATAAAATAGATTGTTATCCTTGGATAGATATTTAAGTCAAATTAACTTGAATAGTTAAGCAGCTGGAAGATCCGTCATATGGCTACTGTCAGGAAGGTCTGTGCCTTTCTAGCTGCTGCCCCTGTGACCCAGCTCTGGAACAAGTGAAAATAATGGATGGATGGATGGATGGATGGATGGATGGATGGATGGATGGATGGATGGATGGATGGATGGATGGATGGATGGATTGATGGACGGATGAACAGCTATTTTGAATTAAGCTGACCCCCAAACTTATAGAGACATACATCCAAAGATTCCTTTCTTCAAATTTCACTATAATTCATCCATAATTCATGAGATATTTTGCTAACAGACAGACACATATACAGTGACACAGATAAGGACAAATGCATTATTTTCCACCTCCATCTTTCAGTAGGGGTAGACATATCAATCTAAATATCAATTCTACTGATACCAGAGATGAGTATTGTATTGGATCGATACCAGTGTGATGAGATTGATTCTTTTGTTTGCACATTATTTTTGCACTCCTGACTTTATTTTTTACAAATAAAGTGAAAAATAAAGTCAGTAGTGCAGAGTCTCCAAACTGTTTGGTGTCATTATTAATCTTCTACATTATGCACGTGTATTATGGAAGGTTTTTTATGTTGTTATTGACATTGTTATTAGGGATGCCCTGATACGAACATTTCAGCCAATATCGATATCTGATATAATTATAGCTGTTATGGCGAATAACCAATATTTACAGATAGTACACAAACACACAAATAATTTTGCATGCACAAACTTGTGTCTTTTTTCGATATCGTAAAAAAATGACCAGACAGCTGATGCGGCTCTATTGCTGCGCAGCGTCACTAACACGATCATGATCAAATAGATACCAGATACCACTTGACCAACTATTTTCCCTATTTTCCAAACAGAAACACAAAGCTAAAATGTGGGAAATTCATATCGGCCCAGTTTTTTTACTGACCCATATGATATTTTAAAATATGACCAACATCGGCCAGTGTTAATGCCAATATATTGTGCAACTCTAATTGTTATATTTGGAATATTTTTTACATTGTTGCTTCTTTTTTTTTATTTTGCATTAGTGACTTTTCTCCTCGGCAGTTGTATGTAGAAGAAGGTAATATGAGAATTGTTTTATTAGTTTTATACTGTGACATTGTTTTGTTTTGTAAAACATTTTTATTTGCTTTTATTTATTTGGGATTTTGTCAGAATTGATTAACTAAAGGCCAAATCACTTAATTATTCAACAAATATGACAAGTATCAGAATCAGAATTGGTGAAACTAGATCTGCATTTACTTGGTGTAATATCTGTAGTATCGCCCATCTTTCAGTAGCACTGAGATTCATCACCTGGCATGGATGATGGGGAGCCAAAAATGTTCACATAAACTTGAATATTTTTATAAAAAGGATGAAATAGGCAGAGTTGGGTCAAGTCAACAGGGGGGGAAGTTTTGCATAAAAAACCTAATGACAGGAAATGTTGCACACAGGGTCCCTGATGTCATGTGCAGTGAAGTGTAATGAGGCATTTCCATGTGTCATATCTGAGTTACTGGAATAAATGGACATTTGAATGGTGGGGGCCTTATTTGGTTTATAAATAAAGTTATCGATTCGATTCCAGGAAGGCCACATCAGGAGAAGCAACACCCTGTAAGATCACCATTTTCTTCAATTCAAAGTACTTCTTCCCCTGCTTTGTTTCTTTTCAACAGGTAAATGACTCTGCTTTAATTTATGGGAAACTTAATTTTCTGGTTATCTGGTTTGACAGGAAAAACAGCCAAAAAAAAAAAAAAAGGCAAAAAGAAAAGTTTTGAGGCAGACTCTTCCGGGAAAGTGAAAGGAGGCTTTTTTTTCACACATCTCACCTGAGTCAGATTCACATTGAAGATACAAGGCTTCCGTCTTTGATGTCCAAGAGCCTCAGATGTTTCACTCTCACTACCCACGAGTTGGTGCGCGACGCGAGTGCTGGTTTATCTTCTCTGCATCGCTTAAGTGTCTTCTTCTGCGATCGCTACCTTCGCACATCACAAACATGCAATGCAGCCAGTTAGATAAAACATTCCACAAAAAAAGAAAAAAAAACATACAGAGTATACTATTTCTCATTATAGTCACAAAGAAAGACTTAAAGGTTAAAAAAATGTAAAAAAGTTCCATGATTGTATTCTCAGTTTATGTCACTATATGTTTCCAAATTTAGTTATATACCAAGCTGTGGAAAGAACTCGTACCTAATCTCAAAAAACGAAAATTAGTCAAGCTTCCTGGAGTAGGGGGGCTACTTCTTACAAACTGCATCTAATTCTGGACCACCTTTGTGAAATCTTTACAGGAACTCAAAGTTCTCAGTGTGCCCACTTCAAAGCAGAGCAACGGAACCATCAAGTCAGCCCGGACGCTATTTTTGTTTGTTTCTTTTCTTTATCTGAACAAACCCGCCACGCTGTGGTAAAAGACAAAAAAGGGGAGGGTTTAAAGGAAACTCGTCACGTGGCAGCTGAAACCCAGGGGGGTCCCAGAAGTGTCACGTCCTGTGCTGTAAAAGGTGGTGGGGGGAGGAGGTGTGTATTCTTCTCATTTGCCTGAGACGCAACTCTTGTTTCAGCAGCGTCATTTATTGGAAATAGATGCAGATTTAAATTAAAGGACCTTTTAGGATCCTGTTTTTAATTCAAAAATGGCCAAACAGAGCTCCTCCCTCATGAACTTTATTTTCATTGTGTGTAATTATGAATAAGTTGTAACCACTTTTGAGTTATTAGCTGTAGCAGTCATCAACAGACAAACACACTGGCAAAAATATTACTGCACCTTTGCCTTTGGAAGTCGGTGATAAAAAAAAGTTGATGTGCAGAAGGAAAGTGGGCTTCCTCCAAGAAGATTCCAGATAAATGAGTCACATCTTAACTTTTCTAAATCTTTGTTTTGGTTGAGAAACTCATCATTTCAGTAGCTTTCCACAGAATATGTATTGCATATTGTTCGTATAATCTCATATAATCTCCAACCAGAAACCTGGGCTGACACGACAGTGCTGTAACTCACAAGACGTTAGCAGCTCAGTTCCTTTGTTCCCACTTTCAAAACGCAAACACGTCTGAAACCCGAGCGCGCCTCGGAGACAAGTCAAACTTCAGAGAACAGACTGTGTGTGGGGGAGGGGTGGGCCGTGCCCCCACACGGCCGTCGTGAAGGTTTTGGAGAAGCTGAAAGAGAGAAACCAAGAGGGTGAGGTTACAGGGAGGAGGATCGTGTTTTGCGTAAAACGTGGTTGAAATTTGCTCGAGTCACGCAGGCTGTGACCAACATCTGAAGGGTTTCCTGATACACCACAGAGTGACTCATGTTTCTCAAAGAACTGCAATCAATTCTTTGAATTGTTACTAAGAAGATAACTTCCCACTTTATCTCCTCCTGTGCCTCAGTCTTCTCATTCATCTTCACTTTATCATGTGGGAACATGATCTGATGGTTGTGTTTTTGCGCTCGTGCTTCAAAAACTGAGCAAAGGGTCATGAATATGATATAAGTTTCAACAAACAGATTCAACCTTTAATATAAAAGTCAAATCTGAACTCAGGATTATAGTGAGGGAGATGCTTTAACATCCAGTTCCATGGTAAAACATCCAAAAATACTTAAATTTATAAAAAGAGCAGAAACGCCCCTTGTTTTTTTTTGGTAAACTTCCTCCTTATCTTCAGAATGGAAGTCATCTGTAGGACGTCAATCCTAACACAATTGTCAATTTCCAGTTAACTGTAGTTACAACAAGGCTAGTGAGACCATTGCAAAATATCTGAGTCCATTTTTTCATCACATAAACAGGAAAAATGATCCACTTCCCCTATTAACATAGAAAAAATGCAACCTCACAACCACGTACACACGCACACACCGACAGTGGCCTTGATTGTTAAAACACGTCTTCTCTATAAGTAAAATAGTTTAAGGTCGACTCTCCCAGGAAAGTCTCAGTTCCGATTGCTCTGGAGTCAAACAGACGTCTTGTTTTTCTTCAAATGTCAAACTGTTTCAGCAACTCCTCATGTGTAAATTGTGCAACTATGTGTTTTTGACAGAGTGTTTTGCAAGTATGTGCTACAAAACTCTGCTAGTTTTTTTTTTATTCTGTCTCTCATTTGACTGTTTTCTAATGTTTCATGTTGCAACTATTCCATTAGTTTCAGTTTGTCATCGGAGGAATTTCTCAACGCAGAGTTGCCAAAGGAAGAGATTCATGAACCAAAAGAGAATCAGCTTTTGGTATGAAGAAAATTTATATATAAAAAATGTTCAGTAAAGGATCTGAGTCAGTCTCTTTATGTGTGTGTGTGTGTGTGTGTGTGTGTGTGTGTGTGTGTGTGTGTGTGTGTGTGTGTGTGTGTGTGTGTGTGT
>JAUBOC010111265.1:0-12033 GCA_032275365.1 Anablepsoides cearensis | reverse complement strand
AAGAGCTCACCTGAAAGACAGAAGACACTCAGCAACACACTGACTGTCAGCATGTTTCCACACAGAGCTGCCATCACGCTCCTGCTCTCAGAAGTAGATGAAGATTTTTTATTTTATTTCAGGGTTTAAAATCATATGAATTTGGAATAAACCATTCAGAATATTTTGTATCACCTTCAAATTCAAACTAATAAGTTACTGTTTTTCACCAGATGTTATCATGTTTTCATGCTTAAAACTAAAACAGCTGTAGATTTAGAGCAGCATTCATAAAAGAAAAAAGATATAAAATAAACTCACAAAAAGAGTACAGCAAATATTGTTCTTACCAAATGTCTTCAGACGACCAGCAACAGATGAAATAAAAAAAATGTTTACACAGAACTAATTTAAAAGCAAGCAACAGACTGGCATGTTTCCTCTTCTCTTGGTTTGAAAAACGAAAGTTGAATTTTCTAAAAATATACCTTATCAGGGTGGGTTTCAATAGCAGAAATATCTGTAGGCATCAGTCTGACCACTTGTGTTTTTTGTACAGATTTCTATGGATATCTAACAAAAAAAAACAAGCAACAAACTGAAGATGATGAAGTAAATAAATCAGAATATATTAACAGAATATGGTTTTAAAAACTAAGGAAAAAAACACAAACCTGCAGATAAGAGTGACTAATTATCACTGAATTTATATTAAAAAAACACTAAATGTTCTCCATCACTAAACAAAGATGAAATAAATCTTATGGTTTTCAGAATAACAAGGCTGGTTCTCAAGTTTCCACATTTAAAAAATGTACAACAAAAATATAGCATACTAAAATATCTTTTTATTTTTTGACACTGATGCTTTAATTTAAAGCGCCTGTGACATCAAATTTTTGTAATAAACACGAAGGCCTTTTTGGAAAGATAACATTGATAACATATTGCAAATCAAATTTCACATCGCTCAGATGAACAGTTGTTGAGATATTTGGATGTAAATAAACAGGAAGTGATGTCAAAGGGGAATGTCAGCATGTAAACAGAGCATTGCTACAAAAGCTAACAACACAGACTTTAGAGAAGAATCTGATTTTTCTTTAGATCATTTTAGTCACTATCAAAAAAGAGGAAGAAGAGTTAAAGTTTAAATAATTTTGTTTTAATAAACAGAGACCAGAGAGAATATTTTGTTATTGAGTTCCCTTTCGATGTCACTTCCTGTTTCCCTTTGGCAGAGCCAAATTCAAAAGAAAATAGGCAAGTTATGTGATAAAATGGGTAAAATCATCTGTATTATTCTGCCAATTTTCTTAAGTGTAAAGATGTTTTCTTTGACTTTTTGTATTTGAAGCACAGGCATGTCACAGGCACTTTAACACAGTGTGAAAACAGTTCCTACTCCCAGCTTCAGGTGAAAACAATCTACAACATAAGACAAACTGACATGTATTTGATACAAATTCTTGATCAACATTTCAGATCAGGAATTTAACAACCACATTCCCAAAATTCCCGAAACCGCAAAATTAGCAAAATACGATTTATTTAATGTACTCTGTGTTTAAATAATCTAGAAAAACAAAGAGCTATTTAAATTTTGAAACAAATTTTTAAAACATATGTTTAATATGAAAAGATGTGAGGAACAAATGTCATATTTCAGTAAACCTAAGCACTGTTTATCACAATAGGGGTTAATGAGGAGGTAATTACAGCACCAGCCCAACAGCCATGTGAGGGTGGGACATAAATAAGGATAGTGACAAACCATGTCATCTGTATGCTGTGTTGGATTAGTTTACTGTCATACAGTGAGTAAGAGTCACTGGTCCCCATGTCCAGCTGTCACTGTACACTGGACAGGTCCATCACAGGGACAACCATTCACACCTAGGGACAATATAAAGTTACCAATTAACTTAACATGCATGTTTTTGATCTCTGGAAGAAACCAGAGTACCTGGAGAAAACCCACTCCTGCCTGGGGAAAACATGCAAACGCCAACAGGTTCCAAGCTGGAAATCAATCCTGCAACCTTCGTCCAACAAAGGTCAGTGATTCTTCACCTGAGCGTATAAATCTTCTGGCTGGTTTGCAATCTTTGTTGAGCTGTTTTTTACTTGAGGCACTTTGACCTGTGAGTACACCGTCTCCTCCTCCTGCCGTTTGCTGCTGTGTATGGAAGAAGGTCCAGGTTTCTTCTTGAGGAAGTTTACGTCTCCATAATGGACATCTTCCTCTGGGTTATTGGCGACAGCTTGAAGAACAAGATCCACACCTGTTTGGTTCTGTGGAAACATGTTGAAGAAACACAAAGAGCTGAATTCTTCTTCTGTAACGTTACAGTCAGAAGTTTCCATTATCATGGGCATGTTGACACTGGATAAAAAAAAATGATGCATGGCCATTCATTACTATCTGAAGGCCATGAGATAATAACATACAGCCACAATAAATAACACATGGCAACATAACACATGGCAAGGAGATAATGCATGGGCATGAGGTAAATAATGGGTGGCTACAAAACAAATAATGTGTGGCCACAAGATGAATAAAGTGTAACCACAATATAAATAATGCATGGCCACAATATAAAATATGTGTGGCCACAAGATAAATATTGCATGGCCATGAGATAATATAATTTGGCTACAAGATAAGGTGGGGCCACAAGAAAACAAGGCTATGAGATAAATCAGTGTTCCCCAACCCTGGTCCTCAAGGCACAATGCCCTAGGTTTCCCTGCTTTAATGCACATGATGCAGATGATTGCAGTTCAACAAAAGCTTGTTAATCAGTTATTAATTGAAATCAGCTGTGTTGAAGCAGGAAAACATCTAAAACATGCAGGGCAGTGTGCTTTGAGGACCAGGGCTGAAAAAAAACTGAGATAAATGACACATGGCCACAAGATCAACAATGCATGGCCATGAGATAAATGTCACCTGGCCATGATATGTTTATTGTTGTCCTTCAGTGCAGAGACTATTATCAATTTGGAGAAGTTTAAAATAATTTAATTTTAATATAGAAATAAATGGCGTACTTCAGTGACTTGAGGTCAGAAATGAAGTAATTCTTGCAGCTAGAAACCAGTGATGACTGGGGTTGTATTTGTCTAAAAAACTTTGATATTTTTGAGGCTCATCATAACCAGAGGTGTTGATTTAAAAGTTCCGCCAGACACAGACGACAGGTTACCAGGTTTATTAAGTTAAAGCAGCTGGTGAAAGTGTGTGCTCTAATGCTAATGCTAACACTTTGCTACAAAACAATGAGTCGCTGTGGGTCAGGGCACGCAGAGCATCTCATCTCCTTTGGGTTGCGGCACACATTTGCCAACTCCGTCCCAATATTAGAATAATATTATAATGAAACTGCCATTGAATGAGCTGCTCTTGCAAGTCTAAATGGTACTGAAATTGTATAAACAGCACCATCTTTCTTTCTGGGTCTGTCCTCTGTCCCGCCCCCATCATTTGTGTCGAATGGGAACAATGATTCCACTTCCTGGGCTGCCACTGTCATGGTCTGTGTTTATGTGCCTTGGTTTCTTTGCAGTGTTTTTATGTTCCCCTGTGTACCTCTGCCCTGCTGTCTTGCCTCCAGCTCACGTGTTTCCTCTTGTGTCTCCTCCAGGTGTTTCTCGTTTTCCCTCATTATTTGTTTTATTTATTCTAAATCCTGTCTTCAGTCTTTGTCCAATCATTTTTCTGCTCTCCCTCAGCCTGGTGGTGTCTCCTTGTGTTCTTCTGAGATGTTTTTGAGCTGCCTTGCCATCCTTTTTGTTTATTTAATAAAGCCCTTTTGTCACATCTTGGATTTAGCCTGCATTCTGGGTTTTTCTACCAAAGATTCTCACAGCCACCTTTTCATGGTGGAGAGGTTTGAGTGTCCCAATGATAGGAGCTATGTTGTCGGGGGTTTCATGCCCCCGGTAGAGTCACCCAAGGGAAACAGGTCCTAGGTGAGGGATCAGACAAAGTGCAGCCCCACAACCTCTTATGATGAGCAACAACATTGGATCTAGTATTCCCTTGCCTGGACAAGGGTCACCAGGGCTCCTCTCTGGAGCCAGGCCTGGAGGTGGGGCATGTTGGTGAGCGCCTAGTGGCTGAGCTTTTGCTCATGGAGGCACAGCCCGAAGATGAGACCTGGGTTCCCAGAGGGTGCATTGTGTGTTGAGCAGTGGTCAAAAGCATGGGTCTTATTGGCTGCTCCTTCTGCGATCTGGTGTGGGAAAGGTGCTTATATGTAGGTGACAGGTGGGCGTGGCAGGCAGCAACAGCACAGACTGTGAAACATCACTCAAAACAGGCTCCTCTCTCACCCCTTGCCTTTGCTCCGGAAAGTGGGAGAAATATGTTGCATTCAGGAACCCAGTAAAAAAAAAATGTTTTCTGACACACACCCAGGACATTCATTGTCATTGCATCAAAATATGAACAGTTTAATTAAAACACAAACCAAATAATGATAATAATGAATGTGAAGTATATTTGAACAGTTACACAAAAACAACATATTCATATAACACAGCTTCTCAAAATTATCTTGTGGCCACGCATTGAATATTTATACCCAATGTCACCAGATGGGCATAAATGCAGATTATTTTGATATTTTAAATATTTAGTTGAAGCTTTTTTTGTTTTTGGAATGGTTATTCAACATGCAATTAAAAGGCTTTTCTTTACAAACAAATTTATACCTAATGTTGATTATTTGCTAATTAAAATTTTGTTTATATTTTGGGGTTGTTGTGTTTGGTTCTGGTGCCACCAGTCACACTCGCTCAGTCACACTCGCTTAGTCACACTCGCTTAAGATGAGTGTGTGTATGATCACAACTGTTGCAGAAAAACAAGTTTAACACAGTATACAAAGATTTACTGTTTACTCACCTGAGTCGGTTGGGGAGATGAATGTTTGAACCTAAAATACCTAGAAGACATTAGAGAGCTGTCAGGTTAACATTAATCTAATATTTTTGAATAACGGTGGCTAAAAAACATCATAAAAAAATCCAGCTGGTAAAACTAAATTTAGACTAAAGGACAGTAGAAGAAACACGAGACTGAAAGACTTCAAGAGAGTAAATGTTGGGCGTTTATTGGTGCACAAACAAACTGAATATGAACGTCACAGATGTGTTGTCTCAGTTTGAAATCAGTTTGACCTGCGACTTTGCTATTTTTTTAACATCTGTTACTCACCAAACACAGAAAGCCAGACTGAGGAGCATAAGGACAACAATCACTGAAATAAGTGAAATGTGTAGTTGGTTGCTGTTGTCTGAAAAAAAAAGTAATTGTTTACCAGAAAACAAAAAACATAGACACCACAAAGACAGAGGACCTTGTTGATCATGAAGAGATTTTGGCGTGTTTCACATGAAGTTCATGTTAACTTCAAAGTCTCAAACAGAGAGAGTCATGTTTATGTTTACCTTCCTCACAGTCATAGGTGTACAAGGCTCCTTCAGCTGCTTCCATGACTCCATGTTTGCTGATGTTGAACCAGGTGTAGCTGCTGATGGGAGACTTGTCTCTGCTGGAGCAGCTCAGGTAGAACCAGCTACCTGCTGACACCAAAGCTAAGGTGTCTTTGAAATTATCTGAAGGAAGATATAAACTTTATTAATCAGGAACAACTAAACGTTCTGACAGAGTGACTTATGTAAAACACAGAATCTCTTTACTTTCTGCCGTCTTACCTTTAACAGGATATGAGGCAGAACAGCTGATGTTGTATCCATCATGTGTGTCTGACAGAGTGAAGCTCTGCTGGAGTTTACTTGTAAAACTTGCATCTGTGTTCCTTTCCATCTGCCTCAGAGAGTCTGCTTGATGATCCCAGCTGAGTTCAGGAGGTGAGTGTGGACAGGGAGTGAGAGCTGAGCACGTTATAGTGACAGAGTTCTTCTTCTTCACATCAGCTGAGATCTCAATTCTGGGCCTCCAAGCAGAATCTGTGCTTTCACATCAGACACACATTTTACACAGGAAGAAACACAAGTTTTAAAACAATTTTATATAGATGTGTAGAAAACAATCAAATAAAGCAAAACTCTCACCTCTAACTGTTATGTGAACAGGATCACAGGAAGCTGTTGCCTTAAGTTGTCTGTTCTCAATTCTGAAGAAGTATTTATCTGTTTGATCTCTGATTACATCATAAAACACAGAGGTGCAGTTCCTCTGTTTCAGGTCTCCAGTAATTATAATATTATAGGTGTTTTGTGTTTTACTGCCGTTAAAAATAACATTGTTTGGATTATTTGCAAAGGCTGGGTCACTTTTAATCCACACTCCAAATGTTTCTCTGCTGCTGTCAAACAGGTTTTTTCCTTGTTTCTCTCTGAAGCTACATGGGATTTGCAAACAGGATCCACTCAGAGCTTCCATCTGTTTTGGTGCTGTGATGAAGAGGGCTGAGTTTTTATCACACTGAGTCTGAGCTCCTGTAAAACCAGAGTAAAGATGAACACAATGTGGAGCAAAATGTCCCCAAAGAGAAAGTTGATGATAACCTCCAGCTGAGCTGCAGCAGGTTACATGTGAAGCCTTTAAACAAGATCAGAGTGAAATATTTCAGAGTAAAAGTGATTAAAGTGAAGAAAGAGCTCACCTGAAAGACAGAAGACACTCAGCAACACACTGACTGTCAGCATGTTTCCACACAGAGCTGCCATCACACTCCTGCACTCAGAACTAGATGAAGAAGAGATTTTTGGATTTTAAGGTTTTTATAAATATAGAATTTAAATAAAATGTTTAGAATATTTTGTATCACCTTCAAACTGAAACATCCAAACCAGTAAGTTACTGTTTTCCCCACAAGATATTGTGTTAAAAATAAAAACAGTGGTAGAGTTGGAGGAGCTATCATGAAAGAAAATATTTTTCTCTGGTCAAAAAATAAACTCTCATAAAGAGTGAAGAAAACATTTTTCTTACCAAATGACTTCAGACAATCAGCAGCAGAATAAAAGAAAACCTTGTTTTGTTCCAACACAAAAAATGTAAAAGCAAACAAACTCGTCTGTTTCCTCTTTTTCTTGTTTGAGAAAAGGAAGTCAAATTTCGTAATATAGCTTATCGGGGTGGGTTTCATTTGTAGAAATTTCTGTCGTCCCACAAATCACTTTTGTTTTTGTCTTTTGGCATCAATAGAAACACTTAGAAGTATTTTCTAGATTTACCACAGTATACTGTATCTACCAAAACAAAATATAAATAAAAAAGCAGCAAACAAACCAAAAAAGAGGGAAGTAAATTCATGAGTAACAGGATATGACTTAAAAACCAAGGAACAAGAACACAAACTCGTGGTGGATTAAATTATGTCAACATTTTCCAACCAACTGAGCTGAGTTAAACTTAAAGCAAATTTCACATTTTCTATGAAAATAAATGTGAAATTTGCGTTCTCTTTACTCAACTCAGTGGAAAATGTTGACACAATTTGGTGTAAATCCAACCCATCTATTTTTTACTCCTTATGGAGACCAAAGCCTGGACCCCACAAGTTCAAATATCAATTTTGGGTTAGGTTTAGGACTAAGGTGTGAATTAGGTTTAGATCAGGTTTAGGCTTCACACAGTGGTGTCTCCAGAAATGTATATTTGGGGGACCATATGGGGTCCACTGAAAATCCTGGGGTGGCACTAAAACCAAAAGCCGGAACAGAATCTCAGATTAGTTATGCTGTTGTCACATATAAGTAATTTGACAAATACAACACATATAGTTGTACTTTAGTTTTTTTTTAATCATTAATATTTACAGTTAGTATATTTTGCTTAGAATTGTTTCGTTGTCTCTACTGAACTGAACTTATTTAAACTTGCCTTCTCCATATTATGTGTATATATATATATAAAATAAAATTTCAAACATATTTTTTGCATGATAAATGCAAAAACATACACTTTGTTGATTTATAGGATAATTTAAAACCTGTTTGAAATAGTCAAAACAAAAGATTAAAAATGACTCAAACTCATTAATGTCCATCTGCAAATTGTTTATTTGATCCTAAAGTCATAATTTATGCATCTGTCACCACACCAGCAAGGGGAGACCACCATGCAGGCAGGAAACAGTTCCATCCACCTGTATGGAGGTCAGTTGTTAGATCTCCACTCCAATGAACCCAGATATGGGGCTGTCTGCATCTGCTTGGTTGATCCCTTCAGAGTCTGCACGTTCCAGCTGCACACCCACCTCCTGTGCTCTCTCTGCAAAACAGTAGGAACTAATGTGCTGACCAATCATACCCAAAATGGGCAGATGTGCCCAGGAGGATAATAATTATTTTCCTGAGCATTGAATTAAAGACCACACCGAGCCACCTCGCTGCAGGGTTGACAGGTTGACCAGATTTGGAGGAGCTGAGCAGTGGGATGGATCCTCTCACTCTCTCCACACCTGATCTTGATTGTCCAGCTTAAGTAAACATGGGACTCATACTCCCAGCCAATGGGAATCCAGCAATTCAGTTCAGGGAGAAGAAGCATTTACCAGCAGGTGATCATGATGAGTTGAGTAAAAGAAAAACATGCTCAATCCAATACAACAAACGTGAAAAACATCCAGAATAAAAAATAAAATCCAAACACGACACAAACTAAAAAGCAAATAAGAAAAACATGCTCAATCCAAAACAATCATAAGATAAACACTGCAATGGTTTGTGACATTTACATGGGCAAAAGTCTGTGATCAGATTGAAAAGTATTCGGATTAAATAATCCAAATGTATCATTTATATTGACACAAATAATTAATACAATCATGATGAGTGTTTACATGCACCAGACTTTTATTCAGAATACAAGTACTGATGTTTGTAGAGTTGTTAACTTTCCCTAAAACACACAGAAAAAGTCTTACTCCTGTGATGAACATAAACAAACATTCTGTGTCTCCAGAATGGACCTGCACCAGGTTTTAATAACAGTGGAAACGCTATTTCTCTCCATGTTCCTACACTTTCGACCATCAAGCTGTTTGATAGTTTTGAGGTCTTTCAAAGTTTCTAATAGAAATGTTGTATCACTAACTGAGCAATTTTGTTTCCCTGACATATTAGCATCTAGCCAGGTGGAAATATGTCAGGCTGACATGTGCAGTCAGGTCAGTTTTCCACAACCAGAATAACGTAATCAGAATAAGTTTACATGCACACCATTCATTTTATCAATCAGCGTTAACCACCCCTCATTCAGATTAGAAAATCATTCCGATCAAGGTGAATCACATCAGAGTATTCCAATTGGAAGTTCTTCATGATGCATTTTGATTCTCATTGGCCGTTTATTCCGATGGCTTATGTCCATGCAAAGACAGCTACTGATGCAAATACATATGAAGAATTAAGCTGAGCTGGAAATAAAAAAACTGAAAACCTTTTAAACACAAGAGTGAAATAAAACATTAAAGAATAAACAGAAAAAACCTATTGTTTAACCAACATGTTTGGATAATTCCTGTATTCATGTAAAGCTAATCAAGGCACTAACGACCTATTGTTTGCCTGATGGTCCTCTTTTGCATGTGACCGACCTGTTTGTCCACCATGTGGAGGCAGTGCTTATAAGGCTGAGTTCACCTGAAACTCCTCAGACTGAAGAAGTCTCTTGGAGGAAAGACGAAACGTTTCTTTAAAAGAAGAACCTGTCCAGAGGACCCTGCTTATTTTTTCTTTTTTGATTTTTCTACCTGGATTACTGAGATGCATCAGGACATTAAACACAGCAGTGTTGAATAAAGTACCACAAAGTGATACTTGAATAAACATAGCCTAGTATCTTACCAAAAAGATACTTTGGTAAGAGTTAAAGTCTATTTTAAGAATATTACTTGAGTAAAAGTTAGATTTTCTGTTATGACATATATTTGCAGGTAACCTCCCCCCAAAAATGCAGAAATTACTATGTCTTATTAATTTATGTTAAACTTAAGAGGCACTAGTCTAGCTGTATTAGTTTATATACATATATCAAGCCTACCCAAACCTTTTCCCCAAAATGAAAATCTATCTGAGGGCTGTGAGCCAAATGCAATAATATAATTCATGAAATACAAATACTTTTTAAGTACAGTACTTTTATTTTAATGATTATGTCCTGCTGGAGGGTGACATGATTTGTTTGTGTACAAACTAATACGGTATCAGAGTTTTATATATTTATACTTCTCATTCAACCACAATTAAATTCACTCTATCTAGGAGGCACAGTTTATATGGATAGTATTCATTTTTATACAATAATAAGCTGGAATGAAAACAAGCAAAATTGAAATAAATGTAACGATTTTCTACTTCTTGCCTTTTTTAAAAATGTAAGGAGTAGAAGTAAAAGGTAAGCTGAAAAAAAAATTACTCAAGTAAAGTACAGATACTCAAAAAATATACTTAGGTACAGTAACAAAGTATTGAACATAAATTATAAAATGCTTTTAAGAGAATTCAACAGTTACTGTAAACATATCATTTGATCAAGAAGATGTTTAATACTGACATATTAAACCTTTAAATCTGACACAGGTCTATAAAATAGTCATTACAGTTATTTTCCTCCCCTAGACTACGATAAGTTGAGCTAGAAATAAACACTGAAAACCTTTAAAACTATTCAAGAGTGAAATTAAACATCAAAGAACAAACAGAACAAACTATAATCTGACTAACATGTTTGTATAATTCCTGTAGGTTAGCATAAATCAGACATGTTAACAAGTAATGAAACAATATATCTGAACAATCAAACAGACAGATCCCTGCAGAAGATGACTTTTATTTTAGCTTTGAAAGTAATATTTCCAGTCATGTAAAGTCATGTTTTACTACATAAACAACAGAAATCAGATTTAGAAGGGATCAGGACATCTTCTTTGTCTCCTTGTGGCTCAAGATGCTTAAAGCTCAGTCACTCTGTTGACGTAGTCTGCTTCTTCTGTGTCCTGCTGAAATAAATTGAGGCTGATTTATCAAGGTCCTAATAAAAACTAATACACAAAAAATGTCCACGCTGCGCATGATTTACAAAGACTGTGTGTAAAAATGGTATCAGGTGCAAAACTGTTGCGGGCAATCCTACGGAACCTTTTTCAGAAAAAAACAATAATTTTAGACTCTGAGCTGATGAGTTTTGTGTGTTTTTTATTGTAGCTGATTGCGGTACATGGGTTTACATTTTTGAAGATATTAAGCTGCAGGTAAATGTTATTTTTAATAAAGTAGTTTTTATTTTATTTATTTTACACTGCAGCCCATAACAAGCGGCATTATAGGCAAAGCTTTTAAACGTGCATATTTAACGCAATCAGTTTTAAGGAATTTATAAAACACATTGCAGGGCAAAATAATCATATCTGCATATCCTCCTAACAGTATTTTATGCATTCTGATTATCATCATAATGTATATTCTGCATAGTTAGTTTCATCTGTTCCAAATGAATACAACTAAATCTGTAACAGCTGTTTGAGCCTATTATGAGCCCAGTATATTAAAATTAGCTTATAAAATTCATAATAAATGTTTTAGTACAATTGAAATGGACCTGAGACCTGTCCTGGGTGCACCCCGCCCCTGGCACAGTGACTGTTGGACATGGACAAGAAGTGGAAAAAAAACAATGAATGAATGAACAAACAGACACATTAGGCTGACTTTTGGTCCGAGTACTGGAACTGTCCTGGGTCAGCTCAGAGACACCAATCTGTCTACAACTGGCCTGATGCTGGCCCATGCATGGGTCACCTTTGTCATTCTTTGTGGTATGAGGGCAAATTGAGTGCAGTGTCTGAAAACTGCTGTGCGGGCCCGCCTCGGTCCGCATAAAAAGCCGTACACTGCAATAACTGTCTTTCTAACCAAATTTTAAAACCTTATATCCAGCCAAAAAGTCTTTTTGGTCTTGTTTTGAGACTGATTTACTAAACAAAAACTGATCGTGTCAGAATATTAATCTTGTTTTCAGAATGTGTAAGTTTATTTGTCTTGTTAGCCTGAAAATTTGACTCAAGTTAA
>JAUBOC010111211.1:0-12042 GCA_032275365.1 Anablepsoides cearensis | reverse complement strand
AATATGAGGCATAAAGCCACTAAGGTTATTTATGCAATCTGGTTAATATGAGGCATAAAGCCACTAAGGTTATTTATACAATCTGGTTAATATGAGGCATAAAGCCACTAAGGTTATTTATACAATCTGGTTAATATGAGGAATAAAGTCACTAAGGTTATTTATTATATTATTATTTTAGAGAAAAGGACCTAGGTTAAAGGAGACCTTCATACGCGGAGTGGTGGAACAGGATGTAGAGAAGCTGAGCCTGTGATCAGAAGGTTGCTGGTTCGGCTCCCCAGGCCGACCAGCCCCACTTGGCTCCATGAGCAAGGCCCACTCACATGTGCAATGGGTAAAATGCAGGGAAAAATTTTCCACATTAGCGGATCAATACAGTGTAAATTTTATTCCTTTTTATTAGTAGATAAACAGTCTGAAGCCATTCTATGTGACCACTAGGAGGCACAGTTGGGACAGTCTGAAGCCATTCTATGGGACTGATAACTGCTGATAACGTCCATTTCATGGACTCATAACATCAGAATCCGCTGATGAATTAAAGCAGAGACTGAGAGCCAGGCCTTCTCGTCCAACATCATTATGGGACCTCACCAATGTGTGTGTATATATATATATATATATATATCGCAAACAAATTACACAACCATAATGAAACTCCCAGTAAATCATAAGTGAACTACTATCTAGAACTGATTAACTTTTGGGGTCATTCCCACTCAAGATGTCTCTAAAATGTAGGACTACAAGTAAAAACTACAAAGATGGCTTCCACTCTGCCAGACAAATACACATGTTGTTACATGAATCTACAAAGGCTACATTAATACTGTTCCAGCTTATTATTCCTATGTTAATGCTGCAAAGTATAAATGTCAATATATAACTATCAGATAATAATTAAACCAGTTCTCACTGCTCTATTAAATGAATACTGCTAATGTTAGAAAAATAAATAAAAAAACTTATACTCCACACTTGAGAAGTGTTTATTGTCTGTTTGGATAACATGCTGTAAAAGTGTGAACTTCTGAGACTACCTCAGCGCACATCTATCTAACACACCCATAAGTTAGGAGTTTGTGCCTTGCATATATGCAATAAACAATGACGACCATTCCACAAAGGACTTCTTATTCTTTAGATCTCGTATTTCTGTCTTTGTTAAATAAAGATTTCCATGACAATGACATCAGACCAGTTTACTGATCAATACTTACTTCATTAATTTTTAATGCTTTTAATAATCAGATTCAAAACCACTTAAGCGTAAACTCTTATATATACAGGGAATCATTTTACCATTACCAATGAATATTCACTCAATGAGAAGGAAAACAATTTTGTTTTACAAAAGTAGAGAATCACAACTAAATAAATAAAGAATAAAAATAGTAAAAAAAAATATATTATATATATAATAAATGGATAAAACTGATGAGCTGTTGCTTCAATTTTGATGTACAATCTAAGACAAAATAATAAATCAAGGATTAATTCTTATTTATCAAAACAAAACTAATTATTCTGTACAGATTTTTTTATTTTTTTATGCATTGTGAATTTAGAAAAAATAAAAATATTTAAATCGTTTACTTTGGAATTTGGAAAGAGAAATATTTTAGATTTGATCAGATTTAAGTTTATTTCGTTATTACTGCAAATGAGGAAATGATTTTATCTAATTTTTCATCAGCTGAAAATTATTCAAAGCCAGACCTGATGCTTGTTGCCATAAGCCAGGAGGAAGAATGTCTTGTTGTGTTACATCTGCACAGATGAAGCCTTGGCACGCAGGTTGCTGTTCAGGGCGGCAGGGAGGCTTGTGGACCCTGGTCTCCCACCAAGGGTCAGTTTAGGTCGACCGGTGTCTGAAAGTCACATCAAGAGGAAGTTGCTGAAGCAGGTCAGAATTCTGCTGATGAGGAAGATCTGGGCTCGTTCACAAGTCTTCTAGGAGCAGAACAAGTACATGTTGCAGTTTAACAAGATATGCAAACCGTTGCTGATGTCCCCCGCCTCAGCTACAGGGGACAGAAAGGTTTTCTTCTGAACGGTTTCTGTTACTCAGCTGTAATAAAATTTGTTCTGAGCTAAACTGTAGTTTGTTTTTTTAGATATATCAAAGATGAAAAAACACATGAGGGTGAAGATGAGATGAGACAGGACTGAACTGACATGTCTCCACAAAAGATATGTACTGCATTTTGTGTGTTTGTTAGTAAAGAACTGTTTATGAACTTTCTCAAGGATATAAAACTCCCACTTAGTGAAATGATTCCATCCAAAAGTCTTAAACACAGGCACCTATTAAAGAGAGATATATTAAACATTTCTGTGATTCATAATTGTAATTCTTATAAGTATTGTCAAACAATGTGTAAAATATGTAATAAATAATGAAAAGAAACTTTATTTTTTTTATTTCTCCACAACAATTTAAAAGTTCTCTGAAAACATTCTGTCAGCCTGTAGCCGATCTAAATGTTGACAGTGAGTCTTAAAGAAACTTTAGGGAATATATTTGTCTCAAAAGTAACTCTAAAGAAAAAGTTTAGTTTTGTTAGGAAAGTGGACCAGGGGGAAAAAAAGAAAAACAAAACACACTGAATGAGAAGATGTGCTCAGACTTTTGACTGGTAGTGTATACTCTGAAACATTACAATATCCAAACCACCCAAAGGTCATAAAGGTGTACAACTCTTACTGATATCAAATCATTTAAATTATGAAATATTGTATATCTTCCTTCTTAAATTCATTTTTTTTATTCCTTACTTGAATATGGTGACATGATTTTATAATTGTCTATGGTTTCCTCGAAACAATGTTATTTGAAAAGAAGAAAAATTAATGACTTTGAAAAGGGCATTCTATAATGTCTTCTCTTTTTGGATAATTTTAGTTCTGACTTCGGTTCAAAACATCAAACTGGGATTAACAATAACTAAAACAAAGTTTAGTCAAATAAACTGAAAGTACTTGGAAATGATCTAAGTTCCTTTATAAATCTAAAAAAAAAAAAATCCCCAACCTTTAATATCCTCATTCTTCATGAGTTTTGTTTGAAGTGTTTCAAAGTATTTTCAAACAGATTGACGGGTTCAGTGAGATAAGAAACCCAAAATGCAGGCAGGCAAGCCAGGCTCAAAGTAATAAAATTATTTTTTAGACAAAAATGCTGACGTGGCGGCAGCAAAACAATATAAAAACCATAAGGGCAGAAACCAAACAATGATCAGATTAAGGGGGAGAGAAAATGAACAGAAAATATACTCTGAGGATAAGTGGAAAGGAGAGACAGCTGAGATAATTAGAAGTGCAGACAGGTGTGAAGGAATGAGCTGAGAAGAATAATGACACAACACAGAGGGTTTCAAAGTATTCTCAAACAGATAGCATATCAACACATTCAGGTAATATAAAATACTGTATACATAATACTTATAAAAACTAAGAATAAAGTTGTAGATAAAAGTTTAAATGGTATAAATGCTATTACCATTTACAGATTAATGTTGAATCAGTCAGATTAAAGAAATATTTATTAATCATGTAGTACCTGCAGTCTTTTACTACGAAGTCTTGCTGTTGTAACAAGTGCAGAATGTGGCCTGGCACTGTTTTGCTGAAATAAACATTTTGAATAAGGATTATGCAAATCACTGTACTCTGCTTTTATTTATGTTTTACACAACATCCCAACTTCATTGGAATTGAGATTGTAATCAAGTTTAACCTGAGGCTGAAGGAAAATGGTTTCATTAAATGTTTTGTTTATCTGTGACTCAGGCAGGAATGGATTCTTATCATATTCATGTCAATCAAACAGTGTGTTGAATAATTTTGGCCATTATGTTGTGTGGCCTTGTTTTTAAAACACAACATCAAAGACTTCATTTCACATCTCATCAACACACTCACACACACACGTTTGTTCTTCTGTCCTCATGGGGACTTTGCATTGGCTTCATTCATTTACTGGTCATTTCTACAGCCTAATCCTGACCCTCTAAACCTAACTTCACAGGTACATACCTGACCTTAAACCTAACCTAAACTCTAGTCACACCTTGGTCCTAGACTTAACGCCTGACCAGGTGTTAGATTTCTACTCATATATATTTCTGTATAGAGTTTCTCTCTGAGGATTAACTGTTATATTTTGTTTCCTCCTTTCGGTTGACAGTTGTTGCTCTGGTTGGACCAGGGTTTGCCCTGAGGCCTAAAGAACAAAACAAGATTTGATCTCAGAAAGATAACAAGTAACTTTTAGAATCACAGAGCTGTTTACTTATCTGTGGTTATTTTCAGGAAGCAGATTTGAAATAAGATCTGCACAATATGGCTCTTCCTGCCAACCAATCATCATCCAGTTAATCTGATTTATTTACTTAATCCTCCTGGTCAGAGATTAAGCTGGTGTTCGGTGAGAGATGCGGTACCAACCAATCACGAAATTTAATTAACAAATATTTAAAACAGAGCAGAAAGAGAAATGGAGAAAATGTGGTGTGGAGAGAACAGAGTCATTTACTCAAAAAAGTTGGTAACATGGTGAAGAATTTATTTCTGGTCATTCTGTCCTCACAGTTCATCTTCAGCTTGTTCAGAACAAAAAGCTAATATTAACTGAGGAACAAAGACTCAGAAGAAGTTTGATTGAGGATTGGTGTCTTATTTTTACTGGTGTTTTTTCAGTTTTATTTCTTCAGATTTGACTTTGATCTCCTATCTTTACATTTCTTTTTGTAAGACTGAAATAACAACAAATCATCCACAGATTATATTATGTCACCTTTAGTCTGCTCACAGAAACATTTAGTATAAACATATTTCTATTTCAACGTCACACTTTATATGTACAAACATCTGCATTGGGTCATTGCTGTTATTTAACAGTTAATTAAATGACAAAAGAAGAGGAAAGAAATAGTTAAAAAAACGTCCATGAAAAAATGTTGCCCTCTACTGGCCAAACTGAAAAACTATTTTACTCTGCGAGCAAGTATGCGAAAGTTTTAAAAACCTATTACTTGAATATGTTTTCATTTATATCTATATAAATACAGTAATATTATAAGAAATATGACACTGAACATATAAAATAAACTCACAGACAAATGTTTGATCATGTGTCATGAACCCCTATTGGTCATCCTTTGTATTCTGTTTGGCAGGCACAATGAAGTATTAACGTATTTAATCAATCATATCTCGCTGAATACTGAACTGATTTTCATGCTTTTATTTTTTTGCTACTTTATACATACAGCTACATTTATAAGAACACATGGCTCACTTTATTCAAATACTCCTAGTGAGGTTAATTAGAATATTTTGATGTGATGTAGACTATAACTGATGTAATTCTATATATGTATAATGCGCCAAGTCAAAACAGAACGTGTTGAAAAAGTAAGAAAACTTTAAACAGGCATGGACTAAAAGAAAACCTGCATTTCCTTTAACAGCTTTCATGTCAGGATAATTCTCACTCCCAACTCGTCACATATTGACGCTTTTCCAAGGTTCCCTCTGCGTCTTATTTTGACGCGGGTAACCCCTTCGTGTCAGTTATTGACGCACCAGGCATTTCCGGGTTCCTCGGCGTTCGGTTTTGACGCGTTGGGACACAAAATATAGGGGTCTTTGAGTTTGGGGTCTGTGGTTAATATTAGGGATCTGGGTTCATGGTTAATCTTAGATAGTGGGGTCAGGGATAGGATGTCTAGGGCGAATATTAGGTCATTTTAGGCTTTGGGACACATAGTTGACGTGAATTTCCTAAAATTTCAAAAAATGGTTAATATTAGGCATCAGGGTTGATGGTTAATTTTAGGTACTAGGGTCAGGGACAGAATGTCTAAAGCGAATAAAGGTAATTTTAGGCTTTGGGGCGGTTATTTGTGCATTTTATACACTTTCTGAAAATATCACAACGGATTCCGCCCCAACTCGTCAATAACTGACGCGAAGGGCGTACCCGATGCGTCAAAACCGGACGCAGAGGGAACCTTGGAAAAGTGTCAGTATGTGACGGGTTGGGAGTGATAATGGGCTGGTCAGGATCACCAAAAACAGGTTACTTTTGGTTTAAACACTGACAGCCAAAAAACAGAACAATGTATTAAGTGGTGTTGATAAATATGTACTGTAGAAGTCACACATATTAAAATAAATATAAAAAACAAATAGTGACAGAATACATTTATGAGTTATGTAGCTAAAATATACTTTTTATTCTATAAAACTGAATTTTGTATATTCTATGATGCTTGCCCTATGTTATTTTTTATGTAAAATAAATAAATAATCAAGCTAATATTTGCAGACCAAATGAGAGTTCAGATTAGATACTACTTAAAAATTGTATGGTAGAATACTTGAATTAACAAATAATTTACAGAAATTATTTTCATGTTCTTATAAAATACATGTGTCAATGGTAAAATAATGTCTTCTTTAAACATATTTACATGTTAACAAAGCCATAAAACACTTAAACACAAATGTTGATCGAAAAAACATTCTAGTATAATTTCTACAACTGAACAAGTATTGGTCTATGATAGTAACTATTATTTTTATTTTACGAGCTTGTTTTACATCTTTGAATGCAGCATGTGGTCCTGTCTGCAATTAACTATTTAATGTTTTTCTTGACTACAGTTTACAAAACTCATAACAATTTTTGTATTTTCTATTTCTTTTTGGGACATTTCTTCAGCAGAAAAAAAATAATTTCAGTCAATGGACCCAACATCCAGGCCCTGTTTCAGAAAGCAGGGTCAGCAAACACTGAGATACTGTGAGTAGACTTCCCCAGCTCTGTGATACTCAGGGTTTTCAGTTTCAGAACAGGTGATATCAATTGAGTAAATCAACATTGAGTCAACCCTGAGTTAAGATTAATCCTTAGTATATAAGAAGCCTTCATCGATGAAAGGCAGATAACATGGCAATTGGAGGAAATAAGAAGTCTAGAAGTCCATATTCCTCATCAAATGAATATTAATGAGAACACACAAGGATCATCAACTGATATTTTAAAAGAAAGTTATTGTTGCTGCTGCAAAAGAGAGTGTTAGAGTGTAAGAGTGTAAAAAAATCAGGTATAAGCTCTTCTGTTCAACCTTTACCAACTGAATTACAGAATTCACTGTCTGTATTCAGAGTATGCAATGCCTGTGGGGGCCCCCCCCCCCCCCAAAAAAAAAAAAAAAAAAAAAAAACATTGAATTTGTAGCACTCCATCTTCACACTGCCAATATATACTGCACACTTGAATGTAATATAACACTTGGAGATGTGTCTGATTAGTTCTTGCTATACTTAATGAAGTGACCTCCATTATAGCAAATGTAAAAAAGTCAGAGGCCAGAAGGACAGGTGGGGGTCCACCACTATCAGAGACAGAAGAAACGACTCTCAGACACAATAGTAGGCAGTCTATTGCTGAGGGCACCCAATCACCCCCGAGGACAACAATGATGACATGATCAGCACCTGCTGGAAAAGCAGGAAGAAAGGAGAGCAGAAGAATTGGATAACTTATTTCTAGTCTTATTTCTAGAGGCGGAACAGGTTGGAAGATTTGATGTTCATTGTTTTTTTAACATCTATTCAACACCAGGCTCAGAGATGTTTGTAATTTTCAGGAAAATCGTAGGCTTCGGTTATCCCGTGCGAATGCGCCACATAAAACACAGACGTCGGGGGGTAATTTATTTATTACATGGGGTCCCCAGATAATTCTTATCCCGTCAGAATAGGGCTTTTGAGAACTAAACTAAAAAGAAACTGCTTGCACATCAGTGAAAATGTGGGTGATGTGACCACAAAAGCTGCAAATAATTTTATTTTTTCATTTAAAAAAATGTTTATACTGCATTTTGACTTTCAGGCAATAAAAAGAACTACAAGATATCAAAGCTCTGTTGTCTTCATTTGGGAAATAAATCAGAAATTGTTGAGACATATTTCAAATCAGTGGCTTGGTCCACATCTTCATCTGGAACATAAAGAACACACCATTTCTGACGCTTTCCTTAACTCAGCTAAAATGTACAACTCAGAGTTTGTTCAACTCTGCTACAGAGCAGGGTTTGTTCATGGAGTATGTTGATGTAGTAACTTGACCAAAAACCTAAGGTATGCATATTGTTCTTGTCTCGAGGAATATCCCTTTTCCTGTCTCAGAAATACCCCTATATCTGCTCTCAGTCTCAAAGGGTCCGAACTCCTACAAACACCAGACTGTTACCCAAACAGTTGATGGGGGAGTGTGTTTAAGCCGGTGTTGAAAAATATTCGCCCAGCTCCACCTACATTCATTCAGGTGCCACACCCTTTTTCATCCAGCCGAAGGACCCACACGAGCAGCCTGATGTTGGAACTCTTTCCAAAAACCTAAGTTCGCTGCAGCTTCTTCTTCTTTGTGATAACGACTCCTGTTGCTGACTGGATAATTTTCAATGACCTGAATATAGGTTCCTCAGACAGTGTTTTAATGTAAAACTGAGGCTAAAACAACAATTAAGAATCTTTGTTTTTTGTAGATTTCAGAACTCAGAATAATTTACTTCTTCACCACACATGGAAATATGATGTTAAAGGTGACTCCAAATGATCCAATGTCCCCAATTTGTTCTAGAATTTTCTTCTCTCTTTCATTTATTAGTTGTTGCAGTTGCGTTATAGCCAGGCATAAAATAAGCAAATTAAAAATAAAATAACTGGGATGATTCATATTAATAATTACATTTTTCCTTAAGTCTTCAGGCTGTAGTTAATAAATAAAATTGTTATTTAGATCAGAGAGGTCTAATTGTACATTACCTGCTGTGGCATGAAGGCTTTCTTAGGTACCGTAAGATAATCTTAAATAAAGTCTTCCTAATTTGAAAGTTCAGGGCGACTCATGGTGGATCCCATTTAAAGCAATAACTTATTTCTGACTGATTTTTCTACATTTATGAATATCTGCCTAGATAACTGTCTTCTGTCTTCAACTCAGTCTTTGGCTCTGAGTCCATCCTAATTCTTCTGGAATATACTTCAGTTTTTCTTCTGTATCTCTGTTGTGGAATTCTTTATTTACCCAAAACAGAAACACGTATTCCAAGAATAAAAACTACTCAGTTGAATGGTCAGCTGAGTTTTATTGCATATATGCAGGGCACAAACACATAACACAGGGATGTGCTAAATAAATGTGTGCTGAGGAAGTCTCTGCAGTTCTAATTTATACAGATTGTTCTCCAAACAGACAATAAACATCTCTTGGCGTGTTAAAGCTGGGCCAAGGAGAACGTGATATTTGATAAACTAGCAGCAAGAATGATTATTTCTAACAGATATTGTCCTGATCTTGAAAACACTTTATCTGAGAAAAAACAGAAGATAAACAGTTAAGTCAGCAAAACAGGTCATTCAAGAAATGAAAGATAAGTTATTTTTCCATTACATCTTTTCTTCAGTTTTCTTTCTTCTGAACAGACTTAAGCTCCAACAAATCAATTTACATCACTCTTGTAGCCTTTAAACTCATTTCCTTAATAAACATTGTCATAAGATTATTGTATTTTAAATCAGAGTAACATCCAGAAATGTATTGTTACCGAATAAAGCACAACATAAAACAGATTCACTTCATGTGTTAAAATCATGTTCTCACTTATTTATCAATGATAATAACTATGTGAAAATAAAAGCAAACCATTCTTCTGTAATATACTTTTCTCTAATTGTTTTTACAATAGCTGAACAGAGCATAATCTTCCTTTTTTTAACCTGAACAAAAAAGCTTTTTTTTTCTAAACCTTTAGTTCTTCTTTTCATGAGACACAATTACTTTCATGTTAAAATCACATTTTAAGATTATCACAGCAAGGACATGGATTAATCTCAGCTTATTTTGAAAATATTATTTTTGACATTTGACAATATACCCCTAAACTTACTCTGAGGTTTCAATAATTCTGCTTTCTAAAACAGGACCCCAGTGTGGAGAAACCTGAGTTACAGTAACAATAGTTTTTAAAATAAAAATGGGGTGCACTCAAACCAGAGTTTCTTAGACTTGGACTTAGTTCCACACAGAGGAGCTGTATCTGACAGAGAGACCGATATCTGACATCGAGATGGTTCTTTCTGCCAGACTTCAGGACTGTGGGTCCGAGTCCAGGATAGGAACACTGACAAGCTGTGTCCCAAGTCAAAGGCTCCATATAGCCAAGGAATTGTCACTCAAAATAGTCCCCCTGTTTACCTGTTTCCACAAGCTTGAGGGGCACCTCTAACTCACTCTCTGTCTCAAGGGTCTAGACTAAGTCATGCAACAAAAGGGTTTACCTAACAGCTGATGAAATTAGTCCATTTAAGTGAGTGGCGAGGAAAGCTTGCCCAGCACTGCACACATTCTTCCAGATGCCACGCCCTGTCTCATCCAAGGAACTTACCCCACGAGTAGACAAGAGATCGAGTCTCTCCTGGCCACATCTGTAAACTGTGGCCTCTCCTCTCTTTGACAACTGCACTTGGAAATCAACTGGAAATTTTTCAGTGATTTGGATTTAATTCACTAGGGTGTTGTTTTTAAAATCTTATTTGACTGAGACAACCAATAAGAATCTTTTAATTTTGATGTTAGAACAGAACCAAGATTTCATACGGTTTTTATAACCTTATCATTTTTTTGAAGAAGATTTGAGAACCTGTGTCCAGAAACGCCTTATTTGTATGCATCCTAGTTTCCTGTTTTTTTAACAGCTTGTTATGTTTCAACTTACCATTTCAGAGTTCACCTCACACATCTTAAAACATTTAAATATTTATTTAGCTTCTAAATAAATCATCTTATTATCCACAAACCTCTGTTTCCATACTCCACAAATCTTGCCCTTTGCTCTTAGCCTGCATGGAACAAGATAGTTAATTTCATTGTTAAACACATTGTCATTTAATTGTTTTATCATTTCACATATTAAAACTGTTTTGAAAATCAACAAATCATTATAACAGTTAATACATTTGATTCTGTTTTTTGACTACACCCCTTTACTTTCTCTACTTAAAATCTGTATCATTTTCCTTATACTTTTGCTCATCTGTCGTTTCTTGTTTTTTCTTTTGTGCAGTTGCTCATTCTTTGCTGCACTCACAGATCTCAGCTCCACCTTTAGACCCTTTTTCACATTTTATGACATTTAAAATGTATGACTGCTCTTTTTTTCCACATCTTGATGAAGCGGAGGCTGAGCAGCTGCATCTCTGTCGCGTAGGTCTGTCTGTCTGTCTGTCTGTCTGTCGTTCTGTCTGTCTGTGGACAAAATTACTGAAAAACTTGTAATTTGTACCACATGTGGGTATTGGCCAAAGGAACACACCATTACATTTTGGTTATGATCTGGATCACAATGCGGATACAGGAATGTTTCTTTTAATTCAGTTATAACATTACTTTGGGTTTCATTCGTGCGTCTGATGTAAAGAATGAAACCGAAAGTAAAGTCGCAAACTCGCTGGGACTACACATCCTGTCATGTCTACTATCAAGAAAGTTGTGATTATTGTGTTATTAACTAGTATTGGTGAGGTTACATGATGTCTGGAGACATAGAAAAAGAAATGTGATTCTCTTCACGTTACGGGAATAAACACACAGACATGCTGCGCAAAACCAGGAAGAGAGGAGAGCAGCTGTCTGCTGTACAGCTGTCATTCAGAATCAGCCATGGCTGAATTTTGTGTCAAAATAGATGTGCAAGCAATATTCAGTCAAAAACACAACCTAATCTGTTTATAAAATAGCCTCGTTATTATTTAATTTTTCCTCCCAAGTTGTTTCTGAGCAGTCTGGGCTGCTGGAATCTCCTGCCGCTTCCTTCTCTCTCCTCGGAGCTCGAGGCTTTTTCACAACCAGCCATCAAAACTTGTCCCGCTACGTTCAGCCCTAATGTCTGTCTGCTCCAGGGCTGGACTGGAAGAGTACCGAGGATTTCTCCAGTGGACAAAACACCTTCTTCTCCGCACACC
>JAUBOC010111202.1:0-12044 GCA_032275365.1 Anablepsoides cearensis | reverse complement strand
CACACACACACACACACACACACACACACACACACACACACACACACACACACACACACACACACACAAACACACGAAATCAGCCTCCGAAATAATTGGGACCGGGCTTTGGTCCCCACAAAGAGCATCCGGTCCCCATGAGGATGCATTTTCTTGAAAAATTGTTCCCACCAAGTAGCAAAAACAAGGACACATAAACACTCACACACACATACAGAGTGAAAGACAGACAGTTTGTTAACGGAATGAGTGAAATGAATTAACTTTATAAATAATGTGTTTTAAACTTTAGATTTTGATTAATTTGTAAAGTATTTTCAAGTAAACAGAGTCAAGTCCCATTCTACTACCAAGTCACTGGTGTACAGGTCCAAGTCAAGTCACAACAAGTCTAAGTCATATTAATGACTCGAGTCCTCACCTCAGTTTTTCCAGTTTTCTTTGGGAATCACCATGTTGGAGCTAAAATGCTATTTTATTTTTGTTAAACTGTTATTTTAAGATAAAAATCTGAGAGAAACTGATTCGACTGAAGGAACAGAAACAGATCAAGTCTTTGTAACAGAAAAAAATATATAAATAACAAACTGAAGCGGTTTGTTACAGGTCAAAACAACACTCGTCCTTTCTTTTTGGAGTTTGGAGCCGTTTTCATGGCTGAAGGACTCAAAGGTCAGAGTTAAACTTGAACAAACAAACAAACATTTCTCTGAAAATGTTCAGGAATTGATGATCGAAACAGGAAATGCCAAATCTAAATTAATACCTAACCCCTGCAGCTGATGATAGGTTCTTTATTTATTCTTCACAGCTGTTGTCTCAAACTCTTCTCAGTTTAGTTTCCATTAGTTTTACAACAATAAAGCTGTGTGTTTGCTACCTGGGTGCATCTGAACGGCAAGTCTCATCTGAAAAGTGTTCTCCAGCAGATTAAATCAAAACATGGGGGCAGTTGCTGAGGTGGGTACAAACAGATCAAGGCTTGTGTGGTGTGGGCGAAGGTGAGTTATGAAGTAATAACTGCAGTTTACAGTTTTGGATGTTAGAGATGCAGCTGCCGGGGAAAAGACAAAGAGATATGAGGACCTGGGGGTAGCTGGACTGAGGAATGAGGACACAAAGACGGGCATTTAGGTTTTCTGTTGCCTTCTTTAGCTCGATGACGCTGAGCTTCAGTTCTGTTCATAGGTTGTTTTATTTTTATTTTCCCCTATGTAAATTAGCGACGTGAGTGCATTTATTTTAAGAAGCCGGAGGAAGGAATTGGTTGTATTAAAGTAACGCCGCCTTCTTCAAAAGTCCTATTTAAAAGCCTGAAAGGACCGAGTGAGATGGAGGAGGGTGACTCGCTGTAGAGACCCCTGAAGATGAAACAGCCCAAAGAACTAAATCTAATAAGATTATTGATCTTCTTTAACAATCATTAAAAATAAAGTCTGTTACAAGATAGAAAAGTCGCTCACTATCACTATCCAAAGGTTACGTCAAAATAACAATTTCTTAATGACGATGTCTCTGCTTTTTTAAGGGATGTTCCTTTAACTACCCCTTCAAGTAAATGACTAGAAATGAGATTTGTCTGCATTACGCGGTCATGACCAGGGCTTTGGATTGCCTTTAACGGTGCCTCATGTGCTCCGGGGGCATAAGAACAAGAGACGCTTCCTTCAGCAACGCTATGCTGCTCTGAATAAAGATTCTGAGGTTGGGTCCAAATTCAGGGGCTGCGTCCTCTTAAAGAAATTTATTGGGGTTTGTTTACGTAATGATTTATAAAAGCACCACACGTTCTGTAGTTTTTCTTAGGTGAAACATGATATATTTTATAAACCACTTTGTGAATATTTTTGTGATTAAAATGATGATTTTATGTACAGACTGGTCTGGATGGCTAGACACTATGGTTACTCTGAGCAGGAGGAGCATTTTAGTTAGATACATGACTGAAAACTGAGTTCTAATGTTTTTACATTAGAACTCAGTTTTCTCTGTTGTCGAAGGTTTCTGGTCACATGATAGGGAGAACATCCTTTGATGTGACAGCTTGCCTTTAGGGAGTGGCCAGAGTCTGAAGGAGTTGTTGATAAGATGCTGAAACTTCCTGCCTGGGGCAATCCCGGCTGATTAAATGGCTCAGGCTATTAGCCTAGCCGATGGGTAGTCTGTATGACTTTGGTTCTTACATTAACATTCAAGTCTTAATCAGGGTTTTTATAGTTGACTAAAACTAACTAAATAGCAAAAACTGAAATTGAAAAAACATTTTAGTTAACTGAAATAAATAAAATTGGTAATAAAATGAAAAAACGATAACTAAAACTGTATATATTTTTTTACAAAACTAACTAAAACTAACTGAAATTATAGATAGAATATCCTCAGTTTTAGTGTTTGTCAATTTATTTTAAGCCGTGTGGACTGATTAAACTAATGTTTTTTTTTTCTTCAAACCTAACAGTTTCACATTAGCTGCGAGCATCTTATAGCAGCTCATGGCCTGTAAGAACATTTGTTTACAATTTGCTGCTCGTCAGCGCTCGCCTGCAAAATGACAACAACAAAAGTTGGGAGAAAACAGCAAAGTTCAATTTGGGATTTTTTGAATGACTGTGAGAAAAATAAGAGCAAGTGTCTTGTAGTGGAAACAGGTGATAAGGAAGATTTAATACTTCCCAAGGGACTAACTAACTGTGAGTATCTTGACATGCTCTCTCAGTAGCCCTCCTGAAAAACAAGCAACAGCCTGGCCAGGCAGCACCGGGTTGGAGACAACTATCAGTACCTTCCTTAAATAATCGCCAAAGTCCTTTGATGGCAAAACTGAGGTTAGCTTTAGATGTTGCTATAATGGACTGTTTTCACTGGTAACCAAATAGCTGCTGATTAGTAAACTCACAAGAACACCTCAAGTGGGAGGATGCCTCGGCAAATTACTAATTACTAATTAAAACTAAGCATTAAAAAAATCCATTATAACTAATAAAAACTAGCAAATCCACTGTAAAAACTAATTAAAACTGAATTAAAAGAAAAAAAGTCAAAACTAACAAAACAAAATGAACCTAAACTATAATGAGAAATCCAAGACTAAAATAACCTTGGTCTTAATACTGTATTTCTTGCCTTGTCCTTTACACACATCTGAATAAATAAACATGCTATATTTTACAGTCTGAAGGCCGAATTTATCGTCCGCTTACGTCGGGCTGATAAATGGAGACCAGGTAGCCCCAGAATTTGGACACCACCTGTTAGTTCAGAACATGGAGGTATATATAACAACTGGAGTGATCAGAGACCAGGTGAGCGTGTGATCGGCTGTAGAAGCTAACGGCTAACGCAAAACAGTCAAGAGTGGATTTACCATTACTGTACATGATGGTAACAGAGCAGAAAAAAGGACTGATGATGTAGAAATCATAAAAACTAATAATAATAATATTAACAAGATTATTATTAATATTTTACAGTTTATATAATCTATCTAATGTTTTAAATAATGTCAGAAAAGCAATTTGTGTTATGGATTTATCAGAAGCAGGAAAACATCTCATTTCACAACACAAGTCAGCAGATTTGATCTTATTTATCTTATTATTTTATGTGATCTGAGCAGAACTGAAGCTAATAATATAACAGTTTAAAATTAAAATAATCTTATAAAATTGATGTAATCACTGTTATTTATTGACCTTGTTTGCTGATATTAGCTTGTGGAGCTCTGCTTTATCATGATACAATTTAACACAAACTATTAAATATTACTTTGTCCTCTGATTAATATTTAGACCTACAGAGTGTAAAACAATATTATAAATGTGAGTATTTTTAGGTTTATGTTAGAACCTGACCTGTTGAGAAGATGTTAGTTAATAGAGACAAGTTTCATCCTATACCAGGTATACAGAGAATATTTTCTAATTGTTGACTGGTAAATATTTATTATTCTTATTTTTTATGACAGTAAAAAGAAAAAGAAACAATAAATATACTTTATTACAAGATGAAGTCATCATTTTTCAAATAGCCAAAAAGTCCAAGTTACAGACTGATTTCAGGTCTGGTTTAGACATATTTTTTCTGATCAAGATCTGCTGTTTTACATGAGTGTTGAATGAAATTACTATGATTATTAATGTATTGTAAAAACATGACAGATAATTTGTGAAACAGATCCAGTTCAGCTTGTTGTTTATCTATTAGTTTCTATGGAGGCTGTGAGGTGTTGCCCTGTTTGGTCTGTTTCTGCTCCTCCATGATGTCACAGACTAACAGTGGATGGGATGGACGGGGCTCAGTCTAGTGTTCTTATTTAAGTCTATGGTTCAGAATGTCCACCAAGAAGGCGCTCATGGATTAGACTTAATTGCCACTGAACTATTCAAAGATGGTGATTCAGAGCGAAGCGTGATCTGTTCATCATCATCATCATGGTGGGTAATCAGTAACGTCTGGAGTCAAATCATGAACAGGTGAGTGAATCATTATTCCTCCCTTTCACAAAGTCATTAGTGTACAGAATATCACCTGGTATAAATCACATTTAAAGTGTTTTTTTTAATAGTATAAGAAAGTAGGTGGCTCTACTCCAGCTCTCAGAGTAAGATTTATTTCTATGTGGCTTGTTTAATTGTGCTTTCAGGGCTCATATAAACATAATGTGGTTACTCCTGAGTGGTTTGCAGGGTGAGAAAAACAAGCAGCAGCTAATAACAGAGTCAGTTTGTGGTTCCAGCTCAGTATCTGAAGCTACTGAACCATTCAAAGGCATCCAGGTGATGAACCTTTGAAGCAGGTCAGGAACTGATTGTTGTGGGGAAAAACACAACAGTGATTATCCTCTCACTTAAACATTTTTCTAAACATGAGAAGAAACAGAAGCTCAGTGAATTCCTCCTGCTGCCTGAGAGCGACTGCAATAAAACATGGATCATGTCAGATCAGACTATCTGAACCGAAGTGAAGAGAAGACGTTAAACTCTTGATCACTATCAGAGGTTCTGCCTGGAGGGAAATGTGTGAGTGTTCACAGATTTTACTTGTTTTGTTGTAAATTAGTTACCCCTGATAAAAACCCAAAGAACTCAGAGTTTAATGGGTTTAAGAGGTTTTATTCAAAATGTTATGACGGCAACAAATCAAACTTTCAAAGTGAAGGGAAATATAACAACTTTACTTCTTTTAAAGTATTATTTGAAACAAAAAAGCAAGGGCGTTTAAGTACTGATGATTCATCTGAGAAACAAAGATCTCAGTGAAGTGGATGTTTTCACACAACTCTTTACTTCTCAAGTGGTTTTTTTATATTTATTTTTTAATTTAAACCTACAGAAGCTCGTCTCTAATGTGTGTGGAATGTGTTTTTGTACAGCGGGTGAATATCCCACTTACAATCCAAATACAACTTAAAAGAAACGAATTAACGAGGATTGTTTTTTTGTTATTAGGTTTAAATCATCTCTCATCCTTCTCCTCTCCACGCCTCTCGTTTTCTGAAGCCTGGCCGTGAGGGAAGCTCAGCGTAATAACGTTAAAGTTTGGCACATGTGGAAATAATAAGAGCAGCGTGAGAGTTTCAGCTGCGCTGTTCGGAAGGGTTAACCTCTTTTCTTTCAAATCCGAGCTCTTATGTGTGGAAAACGACTGAAGCAAATCGATGGAAACAGCAGAAAGTTTAACGTTTTTTAGATGGTTTTCAATGTTTTAACAAAGATTGGAGGAAAAATCCTAAAAAGAAAAGGATTGATCAAAGATTTTACTTGCTCAAAACATTGAAATGAATCTGAAAGTCTTTTCCAGTTAAACAGTCCAAAACAAATAAACAGGCAAAAATGAATTTAAGATTTACAGCTAAATATTTAAACTTCAGTAGAAGCTTGTTTAATCAGTATTTGCATCTGTTGTTCATTAAGTGTGTAAATAAATGAAGGTTTTATGTTGAAGCTGTCAGGCAAAAATAATACATCTGACAATAAATAACTTTTTTCTTTTTGAAACGAGGAGCATCCAACCAAGAAAACTAAAAAAACGAGAACGGATTTCTGAGAACTTAAATGTTCAAGGTTTAACAAAAAAAAAAAAACATTATAAAAAGCATTGATCCTGACTCAGAAGAAAAACTGAAAAGGTTTTCATTTCCAACAGTAAAAACAAGATAATTATATGTAAAGATCAAGCAAACAACTTTTCAGCATCCTCGGCCCTGACCTCCAGCTGCGTTGCCGTCAGACGCAGCTTTTTCTCTGAACAGTTTGGTGTTTGTTCGCTTTCCTCGGCTGAATGAAAACCACCGGGGGGAACCGATGTCAGAGTAAAAAGGCTCGACATGAGAAGGAAGGAGGACAGGGCTGACTCCGGAGGTCAAAGGTTGAGAGAAACATGTCGGGGAGAGTTTAAAAGCTTAAAGCGAGTGGGAACAGGAAAACTGACATCAGGTCGGTGCAGAGAAAACAAACAGGACTAAAGAGTATGTTGGGTTTCATGAGGAACGTGTACCGCCTGAAGCTTTTCAGACTAAGATCATCTTATGATAAGAATTTATAAAGTTGCAATTGTTTTGGTCAAACCGTGAACAAACATTATGCTTGCTCTGATTCAGGAGAACCACACTAATTCTAACTCAAAATCAGTAAAACTGTCTGAATTACAGCCTTTTTGAACCTCCAGAACTAGCTTCTCATTGAGCAGATTAGCTTTTTTTTGCTAATTGGATTAGCTTCCACTAAATTGTGTTCCACTATTTTAAGTCCACTAAAAATTCACAAGTGTAAAAGTTCAACTTTTATGCCATTTATCTTAAATTAAATAACAAATATCTTGTCTTACAAACAGTGCTGGACGTGTCAGGTACCATATATGTTAGCATGTACCATCTTTAGCAGCTAAGAGTGTCAAAAAGAAATAAACATTTAACAAAATTTAAATAAATACAAAAACTGACTACATATTAAATATGGTAGAAAAACTATTTCCTATTTGTTGTTTGAAAATGCAAACTCGTCAAATAACTGCTTTTATTCTGAAAGGAGTGAACCGGAAGTATCAGGAGTTAGACAGAGCTATAACTCTGGTTTGGATTGGCCGACTCGCCGCAGGTGATCCCGCCCACATTCAAACTAAACCAATAGAAAACTAACAGGTCTGCATCAGTCCTACCTGTCTTCAGCCAACAGTCATCTTAGCAGTTGGAGTTAGCTTCCGCTAATTTTGTAATCTGTTTAGCGCAGAGGTTCTCAAACTGGGGTCTGCAAGCAGTATCTTGGGGGTCCTCAAAAAATTTCACAAAATTGTTAATTTGTTTTTTATTTTAAAAAATGCATGGGGAACAATGAACTAATAAAACAAACATATCAAATGAAATAAAACATGACATTTAGAGGTTGAAATGACAGAAAATTATCTTTTAAAACAGCATGTGGTTTATGAGGAGGTCCCTGGAATTTCTTTTTTGCCATTTTAAGGGGTCCTCAGACCCAAAAATTTAGATTTTCTGTCCAGATTAGTGGTTAGTGAAGCTAACTTTTTGTTTAGCTGAGGCCACCACAGATGTACACCCAATGATAATGTCCTGAAAGTTTCATTAACATCCATCCAGTGATCTGTGAGATATTTTACAAACAGCCGGACTGGGTTGAATACGTGCCAGGACATAAAGTGATTCAAATAGTATTTTTCCATATATAGAGTCCAGCTCCCTCTTCATCACACCAGAGTAAACTGTTAATATCTCCCCTCACTCATGAACAAAACTCAGATTAAACCTCCTCTTGAGCCAGCACCAAAACAAAACAGATGGCTTCTTTCCAAATGTTTTTCCAACTCAAGGTAATCAAAGTTTGGTGACCCTCTGTCCTTGTGGACTGGAGGTCTAAACATCTAAAAGGCCCTGGATGTCAGACTTACAGACTCTGCTTCGTGTTTTCCTACCCCAGAGAAATAAACCTAAACAGGAAACTTTACAACAAACAGAATCATTAAGCCTGTGGTTGTTAATGGATGCTCTGACTGTGTGTAGCTGCAGGACACAAATGACTTTTTATACCTTATTACTGCTCTTAGGCAGCAGTTGGTCTTTATAAAAGAGGGCACTGACAAAAGGAAGGGTATTTTTCTGTGAATTATAGGAACAGTTCTGCTTTAAGGAAGCAACGGACAAACAAAAAGCAAAGAAACAAATCAGAAAATTGCAGCCAAAGCCAAAAGCATAAAAACAAATAAAAAAAATCTGACAAGATATAAAAAGCACCAACGCACAAATAATTACAACAGTATTGACATTAATATAACGACAGAGAAAAGGCTACATAAATAATGAAACAGACAAAAGTTCTAGATGTTCACAAAACAACGATCTATGAAGACTCAGAGAAAAACCAATAGACAGACAGAAAGTCTGACACAAACAACCACAATTTGGCTTGAAAGAGCACACAACACCACAAAATGACAAAAAAAACCTGTGAAATACAAAATTATGACAAAGCAAATGACAACATCGACACATGAAGACAAAACATAAACAGGATGTGACACAAGTCTGTATAATCATCTTATTTATCAATCAAAAAAATACAAAATTACCACAAAAGAGCTACACAAATACTGACTGATCTCTATATACTGTTTTTATTTTGATTCTTTTAGAAAAACACTTTAATTTAAGCTCATAAAGATAAAAAACAGAACTAAGTGTTAATGATTTTATTCTCTAAACCTTTTTTTGTAAAAAAAAAAAAAAAAAACAACAACGAATCAGGAAGTAAATCAGAGGTACTCTGCTGCCACCTGCTGGTAATTGTACCTGCATACACCTGCTGTACAACCTGCTGAAAACTATCAGTGTGTGTACTCTCTTCATTCTCTTTGTGTGGAGGTAAATCACAGGTTTTAATTTGGTTTATTATTTTCATCCTTCAGCAGATTCAAGCATCCGGTCAGGACGCCTCCCTGTGGAGGTTTTCCAGACTTGTCCCACTGGGTCAGACTCTGGGTCAGACTCTGACCTCTCTGCAGGGATTATAAATCTGTTCTATAAGTCTGGTTTTCTCTCCTGGACCCGAACACTACAGATCAGTGGTAGAAGGAGATAAATCAGGTGTGCTGAAAGACGATGGTAGGAAACTGGCTGCAGCAGGCAGGAGTGGAGGCTTGACATATTATTTTAAAGACAATTTTAAAGGTGAAGCTGAGATTAAGTACTTTTTTTAATTATTCTTTTTACACATAATCTGATAAATAAAAAACATAGATATATTTACTCTGTAATATTTTAATGCAAAGAAAAAAAGATTAAATTCAATACTTGTATGAAACACTGCAAAAACTAGGCTTCTACAAATAAGTTAAAAATACTAGATTAGACCCTTATTCTTTTCAAATTAATAATAATTAATATAAAAATTATTTAAATCTGCAACTTTACAGTTGTACTTGGTAAGACTTCTTGAAATAAAGAAAACCTTTCAGGTTAACAAGATTAATAATCCAACATATTCTGATCTTGTTTAAATCAGTCTCAAAACAAGATAAAAAATACTTTTTAGCTGAAATAAGATTGTAAGACTTGATCAGATGAACGGTTTTTTGCAGTAAAGTGATTCTACTGAACATTAACAGATTAAATAAGCTCCACTTTAAACCTGGTCAGGTTAGTTTCAGAGCACTTGTTACTACAGAAACACAAGTGCTTTCCCTCCCATGAAACCGGTTCAAGGCTTAATTATTTCAGGTTTACACCAAAATCCCGGCTTAATCCCTTATCCTAGATTCTTGCAACAGGCTCCAGGTTGGGCAGAAGGCAACAAAAGTGATGATTTTGCAGTTATTGTTGTGTTATTACATTTAGCCTCAAGGTGGAGACAGACACACATGAATCTGTTTTAACCTGATCAGATTCAGTCTGAAGTGTTCAACACCTTCCTGCTGATGGTTCAGGTTCATGTTTGTCTCTAAATATGATTTGTTTTGTTTGGAGATTGTTTGATAAACAAACAGACACAACGATCACAGTTTTGTTAACCGAGAAAAAAAAAAAACAGTTTTTGGTGTTTATGTAAACCTTTTAAAAGAAAACACAAAGATGGAAAAAATAGAAATGAACAAGATCATTTTCTTCTTTTTGTTTATTAAAGGCACTAAATGCTCCTTTAATCTGAGTTTAACTTGCAATCAAGGTTTTTACTGTCAGTTTTCTATCCTTAAATTCTCAAATCTTTACTTCGTTCATTCCATAGATCTCCATAATGTAAATGTTTTCTGGAGCTCTACCAACTGAACAGACCACAACACATAAAAACATGGTGACATAACGCCCACCAGGTCTGTTCAGAACCATCATCAAAGGTAAACGCCACAGAAAAAATAATCTTATAGACTATAAATCAGTTTCTTTCAGTCAGTCTGGTCAACTGATAATCATCCTAATTGTGTTTTTATCTGTTCAGTACACGTTTGCATCAACTCACCCTGTCTATGAGGGGCGGTCTGGACCCAGGTGGTCTGCAGGACATCAACACCTTAAAGACCAAAATAGCTGGTTTTAATGTTAATTTTACATTATATACGTGTGTTTGTCTGCAGCTTGATACCTGTAGGTCTTGGAGATCATCTACTTTGAGAGGTCTAAGTTGATGAATTTCACTCTGGAAAAATAAAAACAGACATGTTAGATTTATTTATCAAACTATGAAAGAGAATCCTACAAACAGAAAGGAGCTGATTGTGTTTTTTATGTAACCCAATCCCACATGGTTTTATCTATAATTTAATATCAATTTACCTTCACAGCGACTCCACTGCTGTGTCCACTCATCTGAACACAGACCCAGTCCGTCCTGCCGAGACGCTCCAGGTGAAGAGCTACCTGAAGATAAATAGATCAATATTTGTATTCATCTTGCTTTATTTCTGTTTTTACTTTTCCTTTAAAGAATACATTTTATTATGTGTCATTGTGCCTATGTGAGTGAGTTAACACATAATACATCACTCACATTAATCCATTTAGTCAAGAGTTTATCTAGTTAAATTATTAGATCTCCATTTTGTTTTGAATTCGTGTTGTTTAATATTATTGGTACAAATAACATGATTTAAATGGTGGCACTGTGTTTCAGTTTGAATATTTATGTGCATTTTAATCTGCTACATTAACATAAACATTAAATATTAACAATTACTGAATAAAAACCATTGTGCTAATGCTAACTTTAAAAGAGACAAAAAATGGCTTTTATTAGCCAATATGTAGACACCATTAAAGTATAAATATTAGTATAAAAACAGCTACAACTCTCACAAACCTTAGTAAACTGAGAGGTTGAGTTTTATCATTAATAAAAGCAGCTAGCTCACTTAATTAGCTAATTAAACTAAGCTAACATTCACCCTCAGACACTTTGACACGTTTCAATTTGAAAACTTAGAAATAAAAACCAAAACAGTCAACACAAGTAAATTATTGTTTTAATTATTTACTTACTTTAAGTATAATTTGACGAAATATTGACGGTGATAGCAAATTTTTAAGTTAGCTTAGCTAGCAACAAAACCATAGCTAAGCCCGTTCAAACACCGCTCTATCGGAAATGGTACGGTCCAGTATAGGGGTGGGGGGGTCTGAAATCATACATTATTAATTTAAACACCTAAATGATCAATGTTGTGTAACATTTTGTTGTTGAATTTATGTTGTTTTTAAAGAAATGAAACTTTATATAATTCACATTTATCATTATGTTTAGCATAAAATGTGACAGTGTTTAAACCTCCTAGCTTTTGGTTGTTCTTCTTATGGTAGTCATTGAGTTTATAAACTAAACACTCCCCCCCATTTTCAGATGTAAGTTGGAACATTCCAATCTCCTTGTATTTAACTTTACAATAGTTTTATTTTGAAATTTGTTTGCCTTTTTTAATTTATTTCAATGTTTATTGATTTATGACTTCACCAACATTAAAGTTTGAATAATTAACTACAGTTGTGGTCAAAAGTTTACATACACTTGTAAAGAAACATAATGTTATGGCTGTCTTGAGTTTTCAAT